>JASANB010002400.1:0-13126 GCA_030248155.1 Sabatieria punctata | reverse complement strand
GGGGAGGGGTAACCTCCCTTACCCCCGGCCCATGTATGGTTAAGCGCCTGACTGTTAGGTCGAAAGGGCGGTTAGATGGGTCAGACAAATGGATTCGACATAGTTCTAAATGGAAACAACGGACCGGTACCGTCTTTGAGATGAAACGGGCTAGTGTGCTACTTGAAGCCAGACAAAGTTAATCACCTCAGCCTCGTAGGTAATGACGCCGTACGGTCCCAATAAATCTTGGTTTCTGTTATAGGCCAGATAAGTGCCTTTGAGGAGTCGCTTTCCACCCGGCATTCCTGGATGACTGTACTTGTTGCAGCGAATACAGTAATCCCATTCCTGCGGCTCCCTGTCACGTGACACATAGCGCACGGGTCGCTGGAGATCATCGGTCTTCACGAAGTACATCTTGCGTCCGCTCGGTCGGTTCCACTTGCCCAGGTCGTCATAGGACAGATCGTCCGGATCCACGTGCTCCAGACTCAGCACAAATAGCCAGTTACCTGCGTCCGGGTAGGACGGAGGGATTCGGTAGCACACCTCAAATTGTTATACATTGTCTCTGCAAAATTTCTCTACAAGCCATACATGGGCCGGGGGGTAAGGGGGTATACCCCTCCCCCTCGGTCGGTCATACCCCCCTCCCCCACCCACCCCCCTCCCGGAGAGAGGAAATTTTTGCTTATTTAAGGCAAAATAGACGTTTTTGGCCTTTTTTCGGGGGACCCCCCCCCCCCCCGAGGTCTCCAACCCCCCTCCGGATTTTTCCGGCCCATGTATGCTACAAGCATCTTACTTTGTCTGGGTCGACTTCAGCCGGGCAGAGCATAAACCGAGCCACATTTTCCGGGTGGATTCGCTCGGCCTCGTAAACTGGACATTGAGTGTCGGCTACGAACTGTGCTAGAACGTCCTCGGACACAATGCTTTCGGCAAACAACGCTTCCTCTCCCTCTTCTACTGGAACAACCACCGTGTGATCGTCTGCTCCATTCCTGCAGCAGAGACAATTCCATTACTATAAATCGTTTAAGATACAATCCAAATAGAACAAGTTCCCTCCTAGCTTAGTCTTCGTTTCAAGCCTTCTTTAAGCTTAACGCTAAAGTTCAGGCAAGCTTAGGCTTAGGTTCAGTGCATATATCGTCGCCACTATGGTAAAACGAGCCAAGTAACAAAATGGAAAAAATGGAGTTAACGTGCAAAAACTATAGCTAAAGCACCTAAAAACGTTTTGGCGAAGGAACGAAGTCGAAAATCGCTCTATGTATGTCAGGAGATACAGCCATGTAACCAGAGGCATGTGCACGGACATCACCAGATGATCCTGACAAAAAGAGCCAAGTGCTTTGTGCTTTTTCTGTTAGCTGACTTAATTTACAAGTGACACATGCAGAATGTTTTGCACACCAATTATGTACTTGTATTTTAGGAAAAAATATTTAAACTGATATTGAAGCTAATTCACGAAAATGTAACAAATATTCAAAAGGCCATTTTCTCGATTTCGACTTTCTGTTACTTGGCTCGTTTTACCATAGTGGCGACGATATATAACGGACATCCTCCGACGGGGAGGGGGGCCTGCGCCGGCCGGGGTGGGGGTCTGAGGCCAAATTCTGGCGGAGCGGAGGATACTAAAAACACTGAAAAATCGCAATTTTCGGCTAAAAATCGTAAAAAAGCGCTAGTTTGGGCTATTTTAGTGTCTGAAATGACAAAAAATTGCTGCTGAAAAATTATTTGCCAGAAAATCGGAGGGGATCGGAGATTGTCTAGGAACGTCGCCGACCGGCGGGGTCTGGCCTTTGTGGGTGGGGGCAGAATCCCAGATCCCCTGTTACATGTTCAGCCTTATGCTGAGGAAGAAAACCATTGACTGCCACCTTAATCAAAGAAATCAATAAAACAAATAGTACTCAAAGAATTGTTGATCTTGGTCGTTGTCCAGCTCCTGATTTACTTGCTCCATCTGATTCCGATCAACTACTTTTTCCTGTTGCTTTGTAAGCACTGATTTTGATGGAGATGAGCTAGTCCCTCGATTTGTGATCATCCTTGAAGCTTTACCTTTTCGTTTTGCTGGGCTAGCCTTAGCGGACATGCCTTCCGTCTTTCTTAGCTATTTATTGTTTGTTGTTACCTGAAAAGATAGGTAGGCTTACGCGAAATTCAAGCGAGCAGATCACGACATGCATATCATTATATTTAAATGATTTATTATCATACATGCAACAGGTCATCCGCCGAAGGGGGAGGGAGGGGGGTTGGCGTGGGTCTGGCGCCGGCCGGGGGGGTCTGAGTCGAAATTTTGGGAGGGGGGAGGGCACTAAAAAAACGCTCAAAAATCGAAAAAATCGCAATTTTGGGCTAAAAATCGCCAAAAACCGCTAATTTCGGCTGAAATACAGCTAAAAAGTGCTGTTTTGCAGGCAATTTTGGCAATTTTTGGGTCTGAAATTGTAAAAAATTGCAAAAATTTGCTCAAACATTTACTTGCCAGAAAAATCGGAGGGGGGGTCGGCGAAATCGTCTTGGGGGAGTCCCATCCGGGGGGCTGGCCTAAGTCGGGTGGGGGCAGACCCCCCAGACCCCCTGTTACATGTATGTTTATTATCTATTTTTAGAGGTAGGCCTAGTTCTCAACTATTTATACGGTTACTATCTGGTAAATCCCAACTAGGGATGGGACCGGCATGCCGTATCTACATGTAACAGGGATAAATTCGATTTTGGACTTTAGATCAAAACTAGCAAAAATATAGTGTTGTTAGGCTCTTTTTTTTGAAGGCCCATTTCGAAAATTTTTTATTTTATTCACAGTATGGAAATTTTGGGGGAAAATCGCTGAATTTAGCCTCAGATATACATTAGCAGTGCAGTTCTATCAATTTCTTGCCTATTCTAAGCCTAAAAATAGGTTTTGAAGGGCAGCAGCCACTCTGTGAGCAATGCGGGTTGGGTTCATTTGGGCGTGCACGTTTGGGCGTGTCTCGTTTGGGCGTGCACAGTTGGGCGTGGTTTCATTTGGGCGTGGATTCATTTGGGCGTGCATTCATTTGGGCGTCTGTCGAAAATTTTTAGTAAAAAATGGAAGAAATCTCAAAAAGCTTATTCTCATTTGCTCCAGATATACACGGCAAGAACTAGCGCTCAAGGCTGAGACTGGTGCTTACTCTACTGGTAAGGTTGGTAGGGGGGGGGCTGAGTTTGCCTTAATTATGTAATTATGCTGCTGCATGCTTTGCCTACGGGCGGAGCGCAGAGAAAATCATGGCAGTTAGCATTGACCTCGTCTCTATGTACAGTGTTGGCCATAAAAAGACCGCCTGGTCTTTAAACATAAAGCACGGGTTCATTTAGGTCCAGGCCTAATTTAGGTGTTCAGTGTGTAGTCTTAGTTGAAGCGATTGTAATCCACGACCCCACTAGTTCGTATAACCCTGCTCTCTGTGCAAGGGATAACACCCTCATTTTTGAGAATGCTAATTTTTCACCTTGACTGAAACTAAAAATCCGTCAGATTTTAACTGGTTGTGCTAGAAAGCTGAGCTCTTCAGATTCTTAAGCCCATATAAAGATTAGTCAACCTGCAAAATTTGGGAAAGATCCAATGAACGGTTCGTGAGATATTTAAGTTCAAAATTGACGTCTGAAAATTCGCGTCAGTTCATTTCGGAAGGTTATAACTCCAGGCTACAGAAGGCTAGCAGGCTAGGACTTGGCCAAAACAAACTCTTAACCACAAATAATAATCCTGCCAAAAATCTTTTCATTCGATCGAAAATTGATGGAATAGCGGCTATTTGAAGTTATTCGGAAAACTCGAAAAATGGCCAGGCGGTCTTTTTTTGGCCAACACTAAATGGTTTGTTTTTGGTAGGTTGGCCACAAACAAGGTAGGCAGTGGGACTGCCTTGACGTCTACATAGTTTCCTACATTTTATATAAAAAAATTTTGACAGACGCCCAAATGAATACACGCCCAAATGAACGCACGCCAAAATGAGACACGCCCAAGTGTGCACGCCCAAACGAGACACGCCCAAACGTGCACGCCCAAATGAACGGCTCCCGAGCAATGCTGCAGGTAGAATGTCGACTCTCAGGCTGCAACACTATGTTTGAACCAAAGTATCAGCTTTTGTATTTAAAGTTGCTTCTGATGCATCCTTGCATCTCCTACAAGCTATATCTCATGCTAGGAAAAAATTTTGAAAAAAAAAATTTCGAAATGAAAAATTTTCATAAAAAAAGCTATTTTTTTGGCTTTCAAAAAAATTTTTTTGGTAAATGTATAGTTTCCGGGCGTAAAATCAGGAACCGGGCCCAGATTAAAATTAATACTTTTAATTGTCATGACTTATTATAAATAAACAAGTTTTATCGATAAATATCGATTATCGATTATTTTTTGGCAAAATTCCAAAATCGTCCAAAATGGTTATGTTACATATCATTTGAAAGCCCTTCGCCTGACGAGTCTAATGATCACTAAATCAGCATAGGGCACGCACCGAGAGGCCTGTTTTGCCAAATATAAAAGTACCCCTACAGACGCATCAGTATAGGCACGCTCCGGAGGGCCTGGTTTAAAAACATAAAAGTACCCCTAGTGGACGCATCGGTATATGGCACGCTCCAGAGACCCTGTTTTAAAAACATAAAAGTACCCCTAGGGGACGCATCAGTATAAGGCACGTTCTGGAGGGCCTGTTTTAAAAACATAAAAGTACCCCTAGGGGACGCATCAGTATAGTGATAAGTACCCCTAGGGGACGCATCAGTATAGTGATGCATACCCCTAGGGCTATTTTTATATTTGGAAAACAGGCCCTCTAGAGCGTGCCTATAGCTACTGATGCGTCCCCTAGGGGCACTTTTATATTTGGCAAAACAGGCCCCCAAGGGGCGTGCCCTATGTTGATGTAGCGATCATTAGACTCGTCAGATGAAGGGCTTTCAAATGATATATAACATGACCATTTTAGACGATTTTGAAATTTTGGAATTTTGCCAAAAAAATAATCGAGAATCGATATTTATCGATGAAACTTGTTAATTTATAATTAGTTATGATGATCAAAAGTATTTATTTTAATCTGGGGTCGGTTCCTGATTTTACGCCCGGAAACTATAGGCCTACATTTACCATTTTTTTTACAACTCTACAAAAATACGCTGATTTTTCTAAGAAACTGAATAATTTAGTGTTTAAAACTATGCGGTATAAAAAATACCGTATAGCTAAAAAACCGTATAATACCGTATACCGGTACCATCCCCAATCACAACCCTGCTTCTCAACAAATCGCTGTTTTATTACCGTACGTTACGTTGTCATCCTGTTTTATTTTCACCTTCCCTATTATTGACTCCAAAAAAACGATACCATCCAGATGTCTCACCGATTATATGGTCAATGAAAACTTTCCTCAAGACCGGCACGTCTGAAAAGCCGCAGATCGGCGGTCTCGAATTCTGCGCCCTACACAAGACGCTACCAAATCAAAGACGTTCCGTTCGACAAAAATCGGTCGGCTCGGCTCAGCTCGGCACCTGATCCGGGCGCCAATCGATAACTTTTAAGAAAGTCAGTGCATGCTGTGGTGCTGCTGCTGCGCCCACGCTACATCCGCCCGCACGGCCGGGCCGGCAGACAGAAAATCGAGAGCGGTGCGGCGCGGCGTTCTATGACTGAACGGCGTTAACTGTAAACGATTATTGAATTTAATTTGAAGGCGTAAAACCTTGGTTTCTAAGCTAAAAATGACAGTTTGCCGGATGTAGATGGGCCGGGAATCGCCTAAACCGCAAGTCTGCTCCGAGTTACGTACACTACGCATCGTGCGGTGCGCAGCGCACCGCGGTGTAGTTGCGGTGCGGTCAACGGATGTACAGTCATGTCTCGTTAATCCGGACCTCGTTAATCCGGATATTCGCCTTCCGGACAAGATTAGGCCAAGTCCCAATTTTCCCCCATGTTATATGACTCTTTAATCCGGATCCGGATTCGTTAATCCGGACAGAAGATTTGGGGTCCCAACTTCGAAAATTGTATGGTAAAGTGATTCGTTAATCCGGATTTGGTTAATTTGGACAAAATCCATGCGCAATTTTTCAATTCAGGTGTGAATTTTCAATTGAATAATGCTTTTCGTTGAGTCAGAATGTGATTATTTTTGCCTCTTTTGGAGCTATAATCAGCAGAAATAAGTTTTTGCGTTATAATTAGGAGGTACAGCTGCAGAATCTGATATGCAACTGACAAAAAGTTGCCATTTAGGCCTTTGACCCGAAAAACAGTGTTTTAGCTTTGATTCGTTAATCCGGAAATTCGCTAATCCGGACAAAATTGGCCGGTCCCAACTTGTCCGGATTAACGAGACATGACTGTATCGTGTTTCCCTCTTGCTTCCAGGCGAAGCGAGGCGAACCTTCTCCCTGACACAGGAGACGTGAAGAGGCGACAATTTCGATTCAAAATCGTTCTCGCTAAGTTTGTTCATTTTAATTTCGTTACGTTGTGCACACAATTTTGCAACTTTATAGGCCTATTATTGATCAACTGTTATGGGCAATCGATTTGAGTACTATTCACAAAAGCCACTGGAGCCACAAGCACGGTATCGCTTGCAGTAGCATGTTTGTTCACCGCCACTGCCAGATGATGCACGACACTGTGAACCACGGCAAGCCTTCAAGCACTTGCCATAATCGGGCATAATGTAGATACACTTAAGTGGTTTCGGGCACTCGCACATCGGACCCACAAACCCTGCGCACAATTCATTTGGCGTCTCGCACTTCTTGCACTGCACGGGCCCGAGTGCGCAGAGGAAGGACAACATCGACAAAGCAGCAAGAGCACTAGTCATTGCACCAGTCGGTAGTAGAATGAAACACGGCAATAATGGAAGGCGCCTGACTCAGATATACATACACATACGTATGTACATGTGCGTAGGTGAACCGTTTGAACATTTTATCTCGGCATCCTTTATCGTTCTACTGTATATTGAATAGTATTGTATGCAATGCAGCATCAGCAGTACATGTGACAATCATACATGGGCCGGAAAAATAGGTTGGGGTAGTCAAAATCCGAAAATTTGGGGGTGGGCCTGTCGGTTTGGGGGTGTCGCGGCGATTTTGGTGGGTGGGGTCAGGAACAAAAGTAGACTTCAGGTGGGTGGGTGGGGTCGTTTGGGGGGTCGAGCCCAAGTTGGGGGGTTGGCAAACCCCCCAGACCCCCCGGCCCATGTATGGTGACAATACATTGTAGATCACGTAGGACACTGGTGGCTGGCAGTACATCTTTCATTTTTGCAATGGCATGTCGGTGGTTTTCCAGCTGAAGAGCGGCAGACTATGCTGGAGCACTCTTCCAAGCAGCGTGCATTATCGGGAGAGATTTAACATGCATTTTGCGAGAAAGTCAACTTAGCTATAAGGGAAGGTGTTTAAGCAACTTTTTTTCGCGGATCCGGCTGGTAGCCAAACATGTTAAAATAGATGTCAAACGAACACCAACGGTACATGTTCGAACACCAGCGACCCCCTAGAATCGGAGCTGTACCCCCTCAAAGTTGGGTCGGTAACCCCTTTTCGGCCATTTTCTCGATATTTACTCAAACGATCACCATTCACTCGTTTCTCAAGAGTAAGAACAGGCGTGCACATGGTTGGATAGCCCTGACAGTTGCCTTTCAGACGCTGCACACAACGATTCCGGAACGTAACCGGTTAGCGAGATATTCTCCGAAAACTACGAAATTTAGCGAAATTCCGACTCGATTTTTTTCCAAAAAATCGCTGTAACTTCTGCCATATATGCGGGGGCAAGCTGATTTTCGCTAAAAAGATAAAACACAAAATGCCAAACAAAATTAACCTATTTCGGAGGCAAATTTTTGGGGGTAGGGGGGGTGTTTTGCAATTTGAAGCCAGTCAAAAAATATTTTTTTGCTCAGAATAAAAAACAAACACACAATTCTGGTGCAGTTTCTCCCGCTGATTACGAATATGAACTCGGTTTGGCTGGATTCCTTTTGGTTCGGGAGAAATCTGCATCCAAATCTTCGAGTGGCTGTATTTCTAAAGTGGCACTGCTCATTAGCATGAGCAAGAACCATGCTAGATAGCAGTTTTTCTTATGTAGTTTTTGATGCTGATTCTGAAGATAATCATATTTTTTATCTATGTTGAGCAGTTCTGAAGATATGGGCATTTTGAGAATTTGCGAACAAAACCATTGCAGTTGGTATGCAATGGTGGTTTGAAATGTTACTCAATTCTGTCATATGCTAGATACGGAGCCATGGACTTAGCATCACCTAATGCAGTTTTTGCCGCTGATTATGAAAATTACCTCTATTTTTCAATCCGACGGCTTCTGAGTGAGTTACTTAGGCCTGGTGCCCTGTCATCCACATTATAAGAAATTTATCAAACAGGTGCGTAAAATAACAACTGTTATATGCAGGTTTCTTCGCTGATTCAGAATATGACCTTATTTTTGCGCTACAATGACCTTGTCATGAGTTATAGACCTCTAAAGTTACTTCAATATCCATGCTTTCAGGAGTGGTAATCTGGAAATAGATAGTCTGCGCTTTGGCACTTGTGAAGCGAATTATCTATCAAAAATAGTGTATCCGACCTATTTTGAACCGCTGGTTTCAAAAATGACCTTACTTCTGCTCTACAAGCCATTGATTTTAAGATACAACTTTCTGCACTTCTTTCACAAGAATATGACAGAACCTTAAAATGAAAGGCTTGTAGAGCAGAAGTAAGGTCATTTTTGAAACCAGCGGTTCAAAATAGGTCGGATACACTATTTTTGATAGATAATTCGCTTCACAAGTGCCAAAGCACAGACTATCTATTTCCACATTACCACTACTGAAAGCATGGATAATGAAGTAACTTTAGAGGTCTATAACTCCTGACCAAGTCATTGTAGCGCAAAAATAAGGTCATATTCTGAATCAGCGAAGAAAACTGCATATAACAGTTGCTATTTCACGCACCTGTTTGATAAATTTCTTACAATGTGGATGACAGTGCACCAGGCCTAAGTAACTCACTCAGAAGCCGTCCGATTGAAAAATAGAGGTAATTTTCATAATCAGCAGCAAAAACTGCATTAGGTGATGCTAATTCCATGGCTCCGTATCTAGCATATGACAGAACTGAGTAACATTTCAAACCGCCATTGCATACCAACTGCAACGGTTTTGTTCGCAAATTCTCAAAATGCCCATATCTTCAGAACTGCTCAACGTAGATAAAAAATCTGATTATCTTCGGATTCAGCATCAAAAACTACATAAGAAAAACTGATTTCTAGCATGGTTCTTGCTCATGCTAATGAGCAGTGCCACTTTAGAAATACAGCCACTCGAAGATTTGGATGCAAATTTCTCCCGAACCAAAATGAATCCAGCCAAACCGAGTTCATATTCGTGATCAGCGGGTAAAACTGCACCAGAATTGTGTGTTTGTTTTATATTCTGAGCAAAAAAATATTTTTTGACTGGCTTCAAATTGCAAAACACCCCCCCCTACCCCCAAAAATTTGCCTCCGAAATAGGTTAATTTTGTTTGGCATTTTGTGTTTTATCTTTTTAGCGAAAATCAGCTTGCCCCCGCATATATGGCAGAAGTTACAGCGATTTTTTGGAAAAAAATCGAGTCGGAATTTCGCTAAATTTCGTAGTTTTCGGAGAATATCTCGCTAACCGGTTACGTTCCGGAATCGTTGTGTGCAGCGTCTGAAAGGCAACTGTCAGGGCTATCCAACCATGTGCACGCCTGTTCTGACTCTTGAGAAACGAGTGAATGGTGATCGTTTGAGTAAATGTCGAGAAAATGGCCGAAAAGGGGCTACCGACCCAACTTTGGGGGGTACAGCTCCGGTTCTAGGGGGTCGCTGGTGTTCGAACATGCACCGTTGGTGTTCGTTTGACATCTATTTTAACATATTTGGATACCAGCCGAATCCGCGAAAAAAAGTTGCTTGAACATCCTAAGTTGACTTTCTCGCAAAATGCATGTTAATGGCACTTCCGGGGCTCTTCACAGCACCTGGGGCCGGCAAAGCCTGACCCCGCTCTCTGCTATCTTATTTCGATACAAGTCAAAGAAGTAAGCAAATGAGGCGGCAGTAGCACAGAATCTGAGCAAACGCCATGGAATATAGCTTACTCGCGCGCAAGGTATGTATAGCAGCAGAACAGCTGCGTACTGTATATGGGAATTATGTGTTCTCGGCAAACTTGGGAAGCAAACAAAATGAAGCGTTAATGAGTCAGCCGCTAAATTCCCAAGCTCCTTAACTCCCATTTAATTCGCTCTACGTTGCCTTAGTCTTGAAGATATGGGCATTTTTATGATCTGGCAAGACAAACGGCTGCACTTGATTGTGTGTACATATGCAATGCATGCATGCATATGCACATAAATATGTATACCCTTCATTCACTCTACATCCACTAGCTTCTTCCATACTTGGATGAGATGCTTTTCTGTTCTTGATCGTTTTGGCTTTTTTATTTATCTACGCTTTTTCAATTTTGAGATGTTACTGTTCAAACCAAATTTGTATTAATATTTGTATATCTCAAAAAGGAGCACTTAGAAAGGCCATTATTGAACTCAGCGGGTCAAAATAAATCGAGTGCACTATTGATTGACAAAAGGTTCCCTTCAGAAATGCATGAATTCTGAACATTTATTTTAGGAATAAGGCTTGTCACGGCATGTTTCTTACTGAAACTTCAGAGGACCATAACTTGGGACTGCGTGGCCGTAGCGCAAAAATATGATTATTTTCTGAATCAGCAAACTGCACCAAATAGATACCATAAGCCCAGATTTGACACATAACTTATTGTCTGAGTACCAGGGCATAAAAACAGCATAAGTAGCCCAGGAGCGGTCAGATTGAAAAGCCGCTGTCAGTTTCGTAATTAGCGGCAAAAACTGCATTAGGTGATATAAATTTGATGGCTCTGTACCCTGCATGCGACTGAATTGAGTCACCTTTCAAACGAGCATGTGCAAGTGCAGCCGTTTTCTTCCAAAAGCATAAAAATGTCCATATCTTCAAAACTGGGCAACATACAAAAATATGGTTATTTTCGGAATCAGCAGCAAAAACTACATAAGAAAAACTGTTTTGTACCACGGTTTATGGTCATGCTAGTGAGTAGTGCGACTTAAGAAATACATTTGGACGCAAATTTCTCCCGATTCAGAACTAATCTAGCTAAACTGAATGCATTTTCGAACTCAGCACAAAACTGCATGGAACCATTAGGCTTTGCGGGAAAACCTTTTTTTCGAACACCTTTGAGAAGCCAAAGGCTCCGCCCAACAACACAATGCGCTCATTTTGTTTGGCCAACTCAGGCCTAACTTTTGGTAAAACATTAGCTTGGCAGGGCCTTTGCACAAAACGTTATAAAGATTTTTCGAAAAAATAACGGAGTGGCATTCTGCGGAAATTTCGTAGTTTTCGGTGAATATTTCGCTTACCAGCTATATGATCTGGAAACGCGAGTACCAGAATATGAAAGGGCATCTAGACAGCGACAAAACCATATGCGAGTCGGGATCCTAACTTAAAAAACGAATGAAGGAAGGGTGATCGTTTGAATGGAGACTGTCAGACACCAGAAAATGAGCCCGAATATCCCTGCCGACCCAACTTTGAGGGTAGTGTACATTGTAGCTCCGGTTCCTGGGGGTTGCTGGTGGCCGGCCGGCCGGGCATGCACTGTTGGTCTTCCATTGAGCTCTAGTTTAACAGATACATGTATTAATATCAGCCAGCTCCGTGAGATCATACATGTAGGAGGGGGGTTTGGGGGGGGGTTAGCCCCCCAGGCCCGATTTTCGGCAAACCCCCCCCAGCCGAATTCTGGGGGGGGGGGGGTTTTATTAAACCCTATTTTGGGTTACAAACTGCTAAAATTCAGGGTTTCAAGACTTATATACCGTAATTTAGCATTTCAAAAGCCCTAAATAGGGTTCCGGAACCCTAGTTAGGGTTTCAGAAACCCAAAGTAATGCCTCCGGAACCCTATTTAGGGTTTCAGAAACCCTAAATAGTGTTCCGAAACCCTGTTTTGGGTACCTGAAAGCCTAAATAGGGTTCCGGAGCCCTAATTTGGGTTTCAAAAGCCCTAAATAGGGTTCCGAAACCCTGTTTTGGGTTTCTGAAACCCTAAATAGGGTTCCGGAACCCTAATTTGGGTTTCTGAAACCCTAAATAGGGTTCCGGAACCCTAATTTGGGTTTCTGAAACCCTAATTTGGGTTTCTGAAACCCTAAATAGGGTTCCGGAACCCTACTTTGGGTTTCAAAAACCCTAAATAGGGTTACGGAACCCTAATTTGGGTTTCACAGAGACTAAACAGGGTTTCTGGAGGCCCAAATAGGGTTCCGGAACCCTAATTTGGGTTTCACAGAGACTAAACAGGGTTTCAGGAGGCCCAAAGTAGGGTTCCGGAACCCTAATTTGGGTTTCAAAAGCCCTAAATAGGGTTCCGGAGCCCTAATTTGGGTCTCAAAAACCCTAAACAGGGTTTCAGTGCCCTAATTTTTGTTTCAAAATCTCTAAATAGGGTTCCAGATACGCATTTTAGCTCTATTCTGTCGAGTAAAATAGAGCTTTTTTGCATGTTTTAAAGCAAAAACATGTTTTTTGCACGTTTTTAATAAAAAATAGGATTTTCTGCACATTTTAAACCAATAAATAGGGTTTTATAGGGAATTTTTGCACTTCTGACAGGATTTTTACCGGATTTTTAGTCCTCAAAACCCTGTTTTGAGCCCAAAAAAAGGTCGCTAAAACCCACTTTTGGACACCAAAAAAAGGTCGCTGAAACCCCCTTTGGAAATAGTGCTGAAACCCTATTTTGGATCTGGAAACCCCCCCAGCCGAAAACCCAGCTACATGTATGCGTGAGATGACCCTGCTTGCCCCTTCTAAGCTGACTTTCTCGCAAAATGCATCTTAATTCTCAATGCATGAAATTTTAAGGCATAAAATATCCCACTGTTCTGCAGTCATGTCATTCTCCAAATTTGGTCATTTTGCGAACATTTGAAGAAATAACAGCAA
>JASANB010002399.1:0-54997 GCA_030248155.1 Sabatieria punctata | reverse complement strand
CGACCGAACTACGGTAAAAACAAAAGGCGCGAATCAGTATTATGCTCAAATGGGAATTTGAGACACTCTAGGGCCGGAGTTGGAATGCTAAAAGTGACTAGTAACAAAACATTGCTAGTGTACAATTCAAAACTCAGAACCGGCGGCCGCCCTGACGGCCCTTGCCCCTGCCCGACCACTTTCCTCTAGCGCCCCACTCCATCACATTAGGCATTTGGTAATAGCACACAGTTACGGTCTTAGCAATAACCGGTTTTACATGAGAAGCACGATAAAACTGAGTGGGTCTCCTGCGTCCCCTCTAGCACGAGCACGTTGGTTGGGTTGCTGGTAAAAGTTCTGCTGGTCTTCGCCCTCGCAGTAGTGCTTTCTGTGTCCCGGGGTGTGGCAATTCCAACAGAACAGTCCGTTGCCACGATTCTGGCCTCGTCCCCAACCGCGACGTCCGCCGCGAGCTCTGCCGCGGCCTCTGGCCGCTTCCTGACGCACTCGACCACCGTTCTTCAGGACGAAATCGTACTGCACCGGTTGTACTTGGTCGGCGGGGTTGTGGTCGACTTGCATTGCATGAGGGTGGTGTTCCGGTGGCGGGTGTTGTTGTTGGGGCTGCAACTCCGGGTACCGTGGAGGCATGCAGCGGTCCGAATACACAACTCGGTCAGTAGGTGAGTAAGGCCTAGAAGGTAAGTACACGCTTCCATATAGTCAGTCGTCTACCGGCCCTTCTAACGGCGCTAATAGTTTGATAGCCCGAGTAAGAATTTTGCCGTTAGCCGTTCTGACCTGCGCGGATCGGCACACCCCATCCTCACTGTGTAACAATTTGACAATTCTCGCTAAACTCCAGGTAGCCCGAGGGGTGGAATCTCTCGATAAAACAACTGCACCGACCACAGGAATAAATTGGCTCGACCCTCTTTTTTGCTTGGCTAAATTCCGATAACCTCCCTTAGGCCCAACACGTACTGCGATTTCCAATGCTTCCAAAAGAGATTCAGCAGTTTTTGCGTTTGCGCCCAGTAATCTCGAATTTTTTGACTTCGAGTCTGTTTTGTCTGAGGGGGTCTGTAGTCAGGATCAACGTCTGTTGTCATTGAGGGGAGACATCCTGCCCTCCCACCCAACAAAAGCGCTGGTGATATTATCTGATCCATTGAGTCGTCTAGAGCTAAGAGTGGACGAGCATTGAGCAGTCCTTCTATCTCAACTACAAGTGTTTGCAACTCTTCCAATGAAATTGAACGGTTTCCCAGCACCCGTTTTAAAACTACCTTGACGGACTGCACCAAGCGTTCGTAAAACCCACCCATCCAGGGGGACAATGATGGGATAAATTTCCACTCGATTCCTTTTAGACTCAAATAGCGCTGAACTGTGCTCTCTTTTAGATTTCTTCTGTCCCACAAAAGACTCAGCGAAACATTGGCCAATTTAAATTGTGAACCGTTATCTGACAGAACTAATTTAGGCACCCCTCTCCGTCCAATAAAACGTTTGAACGCTGCCAAAAATTCTCCTGCTGAGCAATTTAAAACCACCTCCAGGTGAATGGCACGCGTTACCGCACAAGTCCAAAGTGCGATCCACACCTTGGTCTGGCGTTCATTGGAATTGACTAGCAGCGGTCCCATATAGTCCACGCCAACCGTTTCGAACGGCTGTTGCCGATTTATTCGAAATTCAGCTAGCGGGGGGTAGGGGGGCGTCTGATAGGGTCTCGCTTGGTGTCTCCTACAGCGTCGACACTTGCTTAAGCAACTTTTGACGACCGTTCGGCCTTGCGGAATCCAAAATTGCAACCGTACTTGCGCAAGTGTCTGGTTTGGTCCGGCATGGAGCAATTGCTCGTGTGCGCTGCTGACCACTAACTCGGTAAATGGGTGCCTTCTTGGCAGCAACAAAGGTTCTCTGGTCGCTGGGTCTAAGTTTGAATACTCATACCGTCCCTGACAACGTATTAGGTCGGCAGCATCAAGGACAAGCCCCAGCTGTCTAATCAAACTTGGTACCTTCTTGCGGCTGGGCTTCGCCTTCAGATATGAGTATTCAAGGGGGTATGTATCCCTCTGTATCTGGCGGATCCACCGCGCTCTGGCCTGTGCTAATTCGGACTTGGACAAGGGTTGCAGCTCAGAAGCCTTGCGCCTAGTCCGTCTACGCTGTCTCAGTCGGCGCCACTTGTCCACAGCCCTAAGCACCCAGGCCGTGATCCGGATTAGCTTAGACAAACTTGCGAATTTCGCTGGCTCTAACCCGACAGGTGGTGGGTCGTTGAAAGTCGGTAGTACCAGTTCCTCCCCTGTCTCAATTTGCTCAAAATCCGTCTGTTTAGCAGAATCAGTCTCGAAACGCTCGTTTTTTGGCCAAAATTCGGGGGCGTGTTTCAGCCAAGGGGGCCCAACCCACCACACAACATTCTCGCACAATTTGGGGTACTGCTCCGGCTTGGTGGGAATGTCGGCGGGGTTGTCTTTCCCTGGAACCGATCTGAAAGTGACTGCAGCAAACTTTTTAATCTCTGCCACCCGATTTTGGACCCATTTTGGCAGGGTTCGCTCAGACTGCACCCAACTCAAAACGCATTCTGAGTCGGACCAGAGAAAAAATTGGCTAATCGGCGACTGAAATTGCTGTGCGACAAATCGGAGGATACGGGCACCCAATACAACCCCCATTAGCTCTAGTCTAGGTAGAGTCAGCTTTTTTAAAGGGGCGAGTCTATTTTTGGCAAACAGCAAGCCTGTCTCCACTGACGTTCCTTTGTCAATTCTCAGATAGATTAGGGCACAGTATGACCTTATGGAAGCGTCAGTGAAGCAGTGCATTTGAACCGAATCACTTGGCTCAATCGGGCTGATAACTCTGGGTATTGTGACCTCTACCACCGTTAGCAGAGAGCTGCTGAGTTTAGTACATCTTTGTTGCAACTCCTCCGTGAGTGCATCGTCCCAACCAATTTTTTGAGTCCACATTTCTTGCAGTAAAAGTTTTGCCGGCATCAAAATGGGGGCCATCAACCCACAGGGATCGAAAACGCTAGAAACTACTGACAATAAGCTCCTTTTGGTGAACGGCTGGCCTTTCTCTGTTTGGTTTGGCGCAACTATCGCTAGTGTGTCTGTCTAAATTCGCCAGTTCAACCCCAAAACTTTAGCCACGTCACCTTCTACTTTATCCCTATCGGGGATGGCTGCCAGCAACTGAGCAGAGTTCGATTGCCACTCACGGAGGTTCATGCTTGCGTTCGCAAAAAGTCTTTTGGCCTGTTTATAAAAATCGATCGCTTCCTGCTCTGTGGTCAGAGAGACAATAACGTTATCCACGTAAATGTTATTGGCTATCAGGCAAGTGACATCACAATCAATGTCCGGCCTGTTCAGATGATGCCGCACGGTAGCCGACAACAAGAACGGGCTACAGATCAGTCCGAAGCTAACCCTTGCGAATCGGAAAATTCGCAAGTTGGATCGGTCGAGAGTGGGATTCGCCGGGTTGCACACCCAGAGGATGCGCACTACGTCTCTGTCTTTTGAATCCACCAAAATTTGCAAAAATGCCTTTTCTATATCGCTAACGACTGCAATTTTTCGTTGTCTGAACCGAATTAGCAGCCCGGCGATATTCTCCACTCCAACTGGACCTCGGCACAAATTGTCGTTTAGACTTTTGCTTTGTTTAGACGCTCGACAGCTAGCGTCGTAAACGACACGTAATTTGGTTGTGGCACTGGTGGACTTGATTACACAGTGGTGCGGCACGTAATGCACCACTTTATCGGCCGCTGTTCGATCGTTATCTCTGACCTCTTCAATTATGCCTGACTGTAAATAGTCCTCAAACACGGCATTGTAACGTTGCAGCAGCTGGGGGTTGCTGTGCAGGCGTGCCAATAACGATCGCAGTCGATTAAGTGCCACCGAATAGTTGTCCGGAAGTTGTGGCTCTTTGAATCGAAGGGAAACTGAACCTGGTAACGGCGTTCTTCCTGATTAAACGTGATTGTCTTATTGAAGTACTCTTGCACCCAATCGTCCTCAGGTTTTTGTTCTGGACTTTTGATTCCGATCGATTCAAGTTTCCACAACTTCTCTAGCTCAGACTCGACAGTAACAGGTCTACCTCTATCGATTACTGTGGCGACAGTTTGCGAGTTCATACACTCAGCAGGCGGCAACACTTCTATGTTTCCTGCCGGAATGTGACCAAAAACTGCACTAACCAGAAACAAGGAATCAGTTAGATGCACCAACGGACGCATGTGCACGGCTTCGAAAAAGTAATCTCCCCCTAACAGGACGTCAATAGGCGAAGTCGTTTCGCCGTTTGCCAGCGGCTCTGCTAAGTCGTACTGTTGTAACTGGGGGTACAAACTAGAGTCGAACATTTTGGTCTGAATAGGCTGCGTTATGAACTCGCAAAGGGTTGCCGTTACAACCATACGCGCGCCGTCTCTTTGTTTTTGTTTTTATAAGTTTATCAGGTACACATACCCGACAAGGACGCCACTCGCTCTTGCGAGCCCTTCAGTGTGACAGCCCTTTGTTAGTATACCGTTAGTACAGTATGTACATTATCAGATATCAACAGGTAAAACTAACGGAGCAACAGGAGAAGCAGTAAGGAGTCGCTGAAACACACTGTCTCTCTTAACACGGTCACAGAAATCAGTAAGCTCACACTCAATTTCATCACTGGATAAAGCATTCCAAAGCCTGACGCACTGGTTAATACATGACATTCGTGAGCGCTCAAGCTTGCACATCGGAACATAAAACGATTTGTTGTGATTAATGCGTCGGCTGGCCAAATTTTCCTGAATAATTAAGGTTCCTGCCGGTAAGTGTCGCGCGCCACACACATATTTGAACATAAGAGTCAACCGAAACTCGCAAACAACACGGTAGATAGGATGCAATCTCAACTCCTCTAGTAATTCCGGGTAGCGCTTGTTAAAATTGTTTGCAATTAACTTGCATGCAAACTTTTGGACACGTTCTAGGACAATCATATCGCGTTTAAAGAAGGGATAACAAACAGGCATAGCATATAAGAGCACAGAACGAATCAAGGTCAAGTAGAGCATTCGAAAGACATTTTGGGGCACAAATCCTCGAACCGTTCTCGACAAACAACCCAGGGTGGACCTGGCCTTAGCCACTCTTTGCCGGACGTGTACGGCATAGGAGAGGCCCGGGTCAAGTTCCACTCCGAGGTATCTGTAGAGTTCAGTTCTCCGGATTGGCACCCCATTAAGTTCAGGTTCAGAGTTGAGAGAAACAGCACTTGGTGACACAGACATTATCATGTATTGAGTTTTGGAGATGTTTAGTTTGAGAGAAACTGAAGAGAAAAATTGGGTGATAGTGTCTATGTCTCTCTGCAGGTCCGGTTCGGCTGTGGGCGTGTCAATTGGCTTTACTAAAGCCAGATCATCCGCGAAGAGGAGAATTTCAGCTCCCGCAGAGAGTCTGACTTGAGCTAAGCCGTTAACGAATGCGATGAAGAGGAGAGGTCCGAGGATCGACCCCTGACCAATCCCACTCAGCACCACCCGAGAACTAGACAGCTCACCGTCAACACGGACACTTTGGGTGCGGTTAGCGAAATACGATTTAAGAACATTAATCAGATAGTCGTGAAACTTTGATTGGAGACACTTGAGCATGAGCCCATGAACACAAGTATCGAACGCCTTGCTAACATCAAAAAAGATGGTGACAACTTTTGTGGCTCTGTGCTTGGCAACACAACTTTCAAAACCACTAAGGACTTTGTGCTCAAAATACACCAGAGCATCTACAGTACTCCTACCCTTGAGAAAACCAAATTGAGTGTGACTGACAAGCGGTTCAACATACGGTAGGAGCAAATTATACAAGTGGCGTTCGCATATTTTTTTATTATTCTGCACTTCGTAATAGAACGGATTCCCGCCACTGCTTACGGCTATTGGAGGGTTTACTGGTGATATTGGAGGGTTTACTGGTGATATTCCCGGTTTACTGGTGATATTGGAGGGTTTACTGGTTTACTGGTGATATTGGAGGGTTTACTGGTGATATTCCCGCCACTGCTTACGGCTATTGGAGGGTTTACTGGTTCCTGAGATATTTGTCCTCAAAGTCAAAACAGAGAGTTTGGCAATGAACAAGAGTGATAAAGAACAACCCAGCAGATTTTTTTTACTTTTGCAACCAACAATCTGAATTGATTTGAATGAACCCTTTTTTGGATGAAAGATTGATAAATTCTTCAAAGATTGGTGCAATTTTTATTGAGATTCACAGTTTAGTTCTTGAGATATTTGCCTTTTAAGTCGAAACAGATTTTGGCAAAGAACAAGAGCGATTCCGTTGCATTTCATAATAAAGCAGATTCGTACTGCTGGGGCTAATGATACTTTAGTGTTGAAGTAAACCGAGTTTCTGTGTCACCAGTAAACCCTCCAATAGCCGTAAGCAGTGGCGGGAATCCGTTCTATTACGAAGTGCAGAATAATAAAAAAATCCCTCTTGTTACTGAAAAAATCACTGTTTTGAATTTGAGAGTGAATATCTCAGGAACTAAGCAGAGTACATTAATGAAAATTTCAGCAATCTTTTTAGAATTTATTTATCTTTCATTTAAAAAAGGATTCATTCAAATCAGTTGAGATTTGCCGTTGCTACAGCGAAAAATCTGCTGGGTTGTTTTTTTGGCACACCCTGTATAATACTACTGTTAGGGTGTTTGTCTGGGAAGTTCGTGGGTGTCTTGACTTTGGGAACGAATTTATTCTGACTTAATATTTGTCATGCTTTTAATTAACCCGAGCCATGATGCTGAATTCAGTTATCTGAAAGGACTGTTGAAATGAGTTGCAAAATCAACAATTGAAGGGATGACTTCAACCAACGAAAACTACATGGAAGCCATTGCAACGTTAAAACAGCGATTTGGAGATCAAGGCGTTATAACTGACTCTCTATTATTACCTACTAATATTTTCTATTATTACACAGCCTACATCTCAGTTCTAATCGCACTGTTCACCTGTTTTCTACAGTAGATGCAATGGAACGTTTTGCTGTGTCAACTCACAGCCTCTGAAGACGAAGTAGTGCAAGCATCCTTGGTGAAATTTCTTCTGAGCAAGTGTAAGAGTACAAACTAGTTTAAATAAAGAAAGTTGTAACTGGTTTTGGGAACAGAGTTTGAAACGACCGACAGTCGGTGTATTGATTTGAAACCTAGAGCGTTCTGACGGTGTCTGAGACAGTGATTTCAAGAAACCTCTCTTATTAAACGGCTACCGCTACTTGTAGGGCTTTGGCTTTACACCACAGCACGATAGAAATCCCTACAACCCACAACTACAAACCATTATAAAACTGGTGACCTGGCACAGGAAGTCGAATTGAACCCTGAAGAAACGAAGAGCGCCCGAAGAGCTATTGAATTTTGCCCAATTGACACTGAACTCAACTTATTGCCTGTTAACTGGACATTTGATATTGACACTACATTTTGGTTGCTGACCCTATTACTGTGAACTTTTGAACTTTCCCTGCTGACAGATTCACGTCGAAACCTCAGACATAGATACCGAACCCATCGGTGTTGTGAGGGTACACTCTTGTGCAGCTGTGAACCCCATGCCCGTTCCCCGGCCGCGGCCCAGACCAGCTGTTTCATTAAAACCAAAGTACGCTTCCTCGCGGCTGTGAACCCCATGTCCATTTTTAAGCGGCCGTGAACCCCACATTCCCGTTCCCGGCCCGCGCCGGCCTAGAACAGCTGTTTTATTAAAACCAAACTACACTTCCTCGCGACGGCCTAATCCAACTTTAAAAACATTCGACGCCCCACCGCCCTAATCAACGCGCCGAGACGCGCTTTTGTTCGCATCCGGTACGCTACCCGTCTATTTCAAACCTCTACCCCCAGCGGCGACGAAGAGAAACGACCACCACCACCGGCAGTCGGCGGCCCACTGCGATCCGATCCGATCCGATCTGGCGGGGGGGTCGTACAATGTACGGCCCTACGATCAGACCTGCACGGTCCATTTCGTTACCCCTTATATCGTCATCTCGGACGTTTGCCCTTCTTTCACTGCCAAGCCACTCAAGCCATGCTGTTGGGCGCCAGGTACTAAGAGAGCGCCTGGCGTGGTGACGTCATGGTGCTGACAGCTCCCAGCGGCCGCCCGGCCGAGGAGGAGTAAACCGGTATAGGCCGTAATGCTGGTTTCTCAGACGGCTCCTGACGTCGTTGATCTTCCCTCCAACGCGGCATGCTTTTAGGAGCGGCTTTCGGTGCAACGGCAGATCCAGTTGGTTCCCATTTTACCTACTCACTGTAACCAGTTTTCGGTGGCCTGGGTGGAGCGTTGTGCCGACGACCAACTCTTTGCAGCAAGAAACTTGCCATGCCGAGAGGATGAACCACTACAACCACTAGGGATGCAGCGGCCGCCGTGACTCAGAGGCAGCGAGCTACCCACTGAGCCACTGACTACCGTTGTCAAGTAAATTAAAATTAAAATTAAATTAAATTCGAAAATAATTTACTTCCGAAGAGTAAATTAAGTGGCAAGTAAATTAAAATAAAATTAAATCTCTGACGAAAATGGCGAAGCAAGTAAAAAGTAAATTAAATTAGATCGCGAAACCTGAAAAATTTACTTTCAATTTACTTCTAATTTACTTGTAATTTGCTTCATTGACTATTCGATCTGTGGTAGTCTTGGCTCTCGCATGTAACTTTTGTGTGATATTATGCTTTTTCTGTCTGTCTATTTAATCACAGAATGTACATATGCTCTCACTGTTGAGAATGGAAACCCAGCTGCAATGCAGCAGATCATTCTACACAATTTTCTCTGAAATCTTAATTGGAATCCTATTACGTACATGTATAGAGTGTGAATCTACAGTTTTCGTGCGACCATCACATACATCACAGGTCATCTGCCGAAGGGGGAGGGGGTTGGGGGTCTGGCGCCGGCCGTGGGATCTAAGCCCAAATTTTGGGAGGGGTTGGGCACTAAAAACCCTCAAAAATCGTCAAAATCTCTAATTTTGGGCTGAAATACAGCTAAAAAGTGCTGTTTTGCAGGCTATTTGGGCTATTTTTGTGTTTGAAATTGTAAAAAGTCGCAAAATTTTGCTCAATAAATTACTTGCCAGAAAATTGGAGGGTGGTTGGGAAAGTCGTCTCGGGGGTCCCCATCGGGGGGGGGGTCTGGCCTAAGTCGGGTGGGGGCAGACCCCATACTCCCTGATACATGTATGCACTGATGCATGAAAACCCCTTTGTTTCATCAAATCCCGGTCTGTCCATAAGTTACAGTGTTAGCCAAAGCTTTACATCTGTTGCTTTGCTCCTAGGAAAAATAATTATAATGCATTTCTGAACAACTGATTTTACCAAAAACATGAAGCTTAACAAAAGGATGGAGTTAGATTCATAGTGCCATCATTTTACTAGAAATCCATACTCAGATATTTGGTGATTTTGTGGTATTTTCGGCAATTTTTTGCATAGAAAAGTAAATTAGAATTTAATTAGAAGTTGAAAGTAAATTAAAATCAAATTAAATTGTTGGTAAATCGGGCAAAGTAAATTAAAAAGTAAGTAAATTATTTTGTGGAGGTGCAAGTAAATTAAAAAGTAAGTAAATTACTAAACTAATTTACTTGACAACGGTACCACTTACGCGGCGACCCACTGCGACTCCGAGAGCCCCCTCGGAGAACGGAGCTCGGAGTTAATCTCCCGAAAAAAAATTATAGAATCAGAGGGTTAGCGCCGCCATTTCGCGACCCGATCGTTACGCATGTTTAGTTTGTTCTGTGTTGACCTAGTTGAAATTTCTTGATAAATAAGAAAAAAACATACATTACATATAACTCATCAAACAAACATCAATAACACTTAATTGTCATTGCCAACCGAGATCGGGCAGACATGTTAAGTGGGGGGTCGGCGGAATCGGCCGGCATGGTGTGCGTTGGACATCCCTATGGCCCCAAAGTAAAACCCTAAAACAGTTCCGCCCAAGTCCCTCTGGGTAGCCAGCAATGGCCATCCATGGTTCTCTCTGATGGGGGTCATTTTCCATAGTAAAACTCCAAAACACCCCTAACGGAAATGGACGTTTCTCAGGGGTCCGAGTTAGCTGAGACACGTGCTAGCCAGCGTTTGAAAGCTCACATCATGGGCTTTCAGAATCTGCAATAAAATTTATGGTGATTTTTGTTGTATCAAAAATAATCGATCGCAAAATATCGATTGATCACGATTTTATCAGTTTTCAGCATCTGACTAAAGTAGCTACAAAGGTAAATGGGATGACCAAATTGAGGTTTTCTGGTACGCCAAATTCATTGGCGACGCCCATTTACAGCTACGATCACTTGATCAATAGATAATCGTTATTCGATCGATTATCGATTTTTTGCTCTACAGATGACCCAACTACACAGGCTATGATGTTAGTTGTTTTCGGGCATGCTGATTTCAACCGTGATGTCGGTTTAGAGCTATCATCGCGTTTTAATTCGATAATCGATATCGATTGATTATCGATTTTTTGCCGTGCAGCTAAACAAAACACATAAGCTATAATGTCAGTGGTTTTCGGGCATGCTGATTTCAACCATTATGTCGGTTTAGAGCTATCATCGCGTTTTAATTCGATAATCGATATCGATTGATTATCGATTTTTTGCTGTGCAGATGAACAAAACACATAAGCTATAATTTCACTGGTTTTCGGGCATGCCGATTTCAACCATTATGTCGGTTTAGAGCTATCATCACGTTTTAATTCGATAATCGATATCGATTGATTATCGATTTTTTGCTGTGCAGATAAACAAAACACATAAGCTATAATGTCACTGGTTTTTCGGGCATGCCGATTTCAACCATTATGTCGGTTTAGAGCTATCATCACATTTTAATTCGATAATCGATATCGATTGATTATCGATTTTTTGCTGTGCAGATAAACAAAACACATAAGCTATAATGTCACTGGTTTTCGGTTTACAATAGTTTGTTCTGAAGTCTTGATTTATTTTTGTATTCTGGACCGAAACCCATTTTATGTATGTGCCCGTCCATATACTTCCCGAGCCTAATTTTTTCCTATTAGAATACAGCTATTCTAACAGAGTTGAAATATTCTAAATACCGATATATTGATTGATGTATTCAGTATGGGTAAACTGACACCAGCTTAGCTACAACAATCATAATGCAAGAAAACGCATAAGCTGTAAGTTGTATTATTTTATCTATTCCACAAACAATTGATACTTGACAATCAATCGATATTGATAATCGAACTATACTGCGATTACTGTTGTTTGGTATTGGATTTTCCGTTTGTGTATGTGTATGTGTATGTGTATACACATTTACCTTCAAATGTGTATGGTAATTTGTGTATACACATTCAACAAAACAATGTGTATTTTTGTGTATATTTGTGTATGTGTATTGTACCGAAAATGCAATTTTCTTGGTCGATTTTCAGTCAGAAATGCTAGGAAAATCAAATCTCTCAATGTCTGCTGCTTGAAGCCTTAGATACCTTTGAAATCGAGTTACTTTGGCCATTTGAAGGCTTTATGAGGATATCTATTGTTTATTACTGAAGCAAAAACATGGAAATTTTACGTTTCTGTTCGAAATTTTGTCGAGCTTTGCTGATCAAATACACATACACAAAAATACACATTTTGAGTACTGTTTGTGTATGGTAATGTGTATCGGAATTTTCAATGTGTATGTGTATGTGTATGTGTATACACATTGAAAAAACAATGTGTATTTTTGTGTATGGTAAATGTGTATGTGTATACACAAACAACAGTAACTGCGATGATAGCTCAAAAACGACATCATGGTTTAAATCGGCATCCCCAAAAACCACTAAAAACATAGCCTGTATAGTTGGATAATTTGCACAGTAAAAAATCGATAATCAATTGATATTGATAGTCGAACTATACCACGATAATAGCTCTAAAACAACATAATGGTTGAAATCGGCATGCCCGAAAACAACAGACATTATAGCTTATGTGTTTTGTTAATTTGCACAGCAAAAAATCGATAATCAATCGATATCGGTTATCGAATTAAAACGCAATGATAGCTCTAATCTGACATAATGGTTGAAATCGGCATGCCCGAAAACCACTGAAATTATAGCTTATGTGTTTTGTTTATCTGCACAGCAAAAAATCGATAATCAATCGATATCGATTATCGAATTAAATCGTGATGATAGCTCTAAACCGACATAATGGTTGAAATCGGCATGCCCGAAAACCAGTGAAATTATAGCTTATGTGTTTTGTTTATCTGCACAGCAAAAAATCGATAATCAATCGATATCGATTATCGAATTAAAACGCGATGATAGCTCTAAACCGACATCACGGTTGAAATCAGCATGCCCGAAAACCACTAACATCATAGCCTGTGTAGTTGGGTCATCTGTAGAGCAAAAAATCGATAATCGATCGAATATCGATTATCGATTGATCAAGTGATCGTAGCTGTAAATGGGCGTCGCCAATGAATTTGGCGTACCAGAAAACCTCAATTTGGTCATCCCATTTACCTTGGTAGCTACTTTAGTCAGATGCTGAAAACTGATAAAATCGTGATCAATCGATATTTTGCGATCGATTATTTTTGATACAACAAAAATCACCATAAATTTTATTGCAGATTCTGAAAGCCCATGATGTGAGCTTTCGAACGCTGGCTAGCACGTGTCTCAGCTAACTCGGCCCCCTGAGAAACGTCCATTACCGTTAGGGGTGTTTTGGAGTTTTACTATGGAAAATGACCCCCATCAGAGAGAACCATGGATGGCCGTTGCTGGCTACCCAGAGGGAGTTGGGCGGAACTGTTTTAGGGTTTTACTTTGGGGCCATAGGGATGTCCAACGCACACCATGCCGGCCGATTCCGCCGACCCCCCACTTAACATGTCTGCCTGATGGCTGCCTGATTTCGGTTGGCAATGACAATTAAAAAGATCACCTAACTATTAAACTGGAACGGCAGCATAGCCAAAAACCTAGCGGGCGTGGTCACCACTTCCACCCTCTCTCGCAGTTCCTGCACTCCAATGATCTGCCGGTAAGCGGAGGCGCGCAGTTCTTCGGCCAGAGCTTTGAATGTCTGGCGCGCCTCTGGCGACATTGTTCTAAGGCCTGTTGGTAGGAGGCCACTTCGAAGTGATGGAGGTAATAAGGATAGGCCAAACCGATGGCCACAGCATATCCACTGGAACGAATAGGCATTTTTTTCAGGTTTCTTTTTCAGTGTAGACAGCGGCCAAGGATGCTAGCGAATGACTGCTACTGCTCGTACTACGTAGACTGAACGAATGCAAACAGTCTCGCTCTCGCGCAGCCGTGAACCCTATACCCGTCCACGTGTCCGGCCTACAACAATTGTTTTATTTGATTAAAAAGATAAATGTGCTTCTTTTGTGCTCGTTAATCTTCCCTAAACAGTTGCATTCCATTTATCAACGTCCGCGCCGGCTGGTCGGCTTCCTTTCTCAACACTTTACGATCCATGGAGTTCGTCAGTTGCCAGTTAAGCCGCTAGCCAAAATGCATAGGAAAGGATATGTTCTCTGTATCGCACTTGTTTACCGAGCAACGCCGTCCGAGTGCCGAAAACCGGATTGGGCAGAGACAATCATGTATTGGGGCCCACAGTGTGGGATCAGTTCACAGAAACCAAAACGAGAAGAATTCAAAAACGCTGCCTTGGTCTTGCGAGAGGCAGGCATCCTCAACGTTCCGCACTGGAGCACCTTAACTGATGCGGCTGAACTGATTCTCCCGAGACAACAGTTGAACAGTCTTAAAGACTGTTTTTCTTCTGAATTATACATAACTATTTTCAGTGTTTGCGACTGTATATTTACCTGTGTTAATTTTGGCCGCTTTTCTATATGAACTGCTAGCAGACCTTCACTAATTGCTAGTCTAAAAGAAAATATATATCAGTGGAATAAATGACTGAATATTTGCTTACTTAAGTACCCAAAACCAGATATGTATAGAGAAAGGAGAAAGGTCGTTTTTACGCGAATAACAATGATACCTTGAATGAAACAATTTTCCAATCTCTTCGGTATGTTCCTCGAAAACGTTCTATTATTTGTAACTTTCAGACCTACGACTGAAAAAGAGGTTAACACCAAAACGAGTTCTTCTTCGGTCGGCCGGGCTGTTATACTAATTAGTTTTTTACTGCTTTTCGTAACCATTTCTCAGTCACTCTCTCTTACATAAAGCATTTACTAGTATTTCAGTCTACTTTTTAGTCATTAGAATTAAAATGTGAACCAACCGCTTAGCAGGCTAATAGGAGAAAAGAATAAAAGACTGACGAGAAACACTATACCGGTTAAATTACCGATTACCTTATTAAACATAGAGGGCGGGTTTCGGCAGACGATTGACCAATAATAAGCTGGTAAAACGATTGCGAAACGGTCGTGAGGAAGATTGTGAAATAGTTGTACACAATTCCTCACTCTCTTCGCCGTTCTCTTTTGTCAAGCCAACGTCATTCGATTTCCTTCGTTCTCGAGGCGTCCCGTCGTCAGAGCCGTACTACGCCCGATACCGATCGGTTGGTCACTTCTTCCCGAGGTAGACGTTTGAAATTGGTAGCAAAGAACGTTCCAATCAACATAAAACAATTTTATCAACGGCGTGCACAAGACAACCAAGTTTTCTTAAAATATTTACATAATAACTAAACAATTTATCAAAAGTTCCAGTTCATCTGGGAGTAATGCGCTCTCGGCTGCGTCGATGAGTTCAGTCCACCTGTACAGCTTTCCGTATCCGGCCGCCCTGATCACCTGGGCGGCCGTCTTGAACTGTTCTCTTTGGATCTCGGTCATCGAGTCCTAGACCATCGGACCCCAATGGGCCGTCGGGCGTTCAGCTGGGTGGCTGGTCGGCCATCTGGTAGGCCAACGATATGGCCAAAATGTAGCCACTCGGTTTGATCATATCAGCACGACTCTCTCTTGGCGGAACTATTTTCAAACTTGACTCTAAGTTACGAACCGCCCAGCCTACGTGGACATTGATAAATAGAACACAACTGTCTAGGAAAATTAATGAGCACAAAAGAAAAGCAACCCCAATCAATCAACCAATCAATCAATCTACTTCTTTCAGTGTTCACTGCCGTTGGTACTGGAATTGAAAGAAAAATGGTCTTGTCCATTGTCACTCCCTTCATGTCTTAAGCTGAGATCAACGCTCGAATGTATGTATGGATCAAGTCGATTACTGGCCAAGCAGTATGGAGAAGGGCTGAACATACCAAAGGAAACTAACAGAGACCGTCCGCAAAGAATCGGGACATGGATGATGATAGGCACACTCTGATTTGACGATGCAAGCTCTGCTAATGCAAATAGGAATTTCCTGGAGGTGGAGGATACCAAGGATATGGTCGGCTACGAGCATCGATGCCCTATCAAGCGAGCTTGGTAAGTAGTAGGAGGAAAAGAGTTTGTGCGTGGAGTGCCAATCCATTGGGCATTGCCCGTGTGGGTTCGAATCCCACCTGCGTCGCCAGTTTGGTGTGTCGGTGGAGAGGGGAAACTTTGCTGCTGGTGTGTAGTAGGAGGAAAAGAGAGAGTAATCAACAACGGTCTTTGTATAAGCGACCGGTCAACGGTTTCACGCATTTCCAACTATGTATCCACACAATTTCTGACGAATGGACAGACCAGGCAATTAGTCATAAATAAGGCCACTTTGACGCACGTGAAATACACCTGGGCCAATTTGGTTCCAACAACAAAGAAAACAGCCCACCTGTTATCTTAATATTTATTATGGGTAAAGCGTATTCTACTTAAGCTTGTAATCTCTGAAAACAGCTCCGTTTGAATCCAAATCCATTTCAAATTGACAAAACATGAGCTACAGTATCAAACACGCTGGGGGCCGGTCTTCGTGAAATTAAGAACAGCCGCCCTATTTTCCGCCATTGTTTTTTCGGAGGAAAAAAATAAACGACGAAGATAGCGAACATAAAAAATGCAAAAGAACAAGCAGAATACGTATTTTAGGAAGGCGACGTATTACCTTAGGGATCCATTGAAGCTTAGCTGCTCTTATTACCTAACCACTCCTTTCTCTCTCTCCCACTCTGCAGTGCTGGCGCCGACCGAAGTGAAGAAACGAATAAAAATAATAAAAAGAAGAGTTGTTAGCCAGCTTAGCACGTTCCACGCACAAAATTACTTTTTGACTGTGTGTATTATGCGAATGCAATAATTCCTTCCTCAACCGGCTCGATTCCTCTGATTGAATCCGATAAAAAAGATTTTTCTTTTTTGTCTTTATTTTTCTCTCCAGCATTGAGCGCTGCGTAAGATCGGCGGCGTAGTTTGCGTAGCTTACCGTAGTTTACGTGGCCTTATCTTTCGCGTTGAGATAATAAACCATGATGGCCCACCAAATGATCAAAGACAGAGTGGCGTTCAGAGATTACAAGCTTTGCGCACATGGGCTTTAGTTTGATATTAGGGTCAGATACTGTTGTTTGGTATTGGATTTTCTGAATGTGTATGTGTATGTGTAAGTGTATACACATTTGCTGTCGAATGTGTATGGTAATTTGTGTATACACATTCAACAAAACAATGTGTATTTTTGTGTATATTTGTGTATGTGTATTCTGCTAAAATTTCAATTTTTTGATAGATTTTGAGCCAGAAATGCTAGGAAAATCAGATGTCTGCTGTTTGAAACGTTAGATAGCTTTGGAATGGAATTACTTAACCCCCCCAACAGATGGTGTGCATATATGCACATAGAACTCTTCGTCGCCAGCGCGGCGTTCTGTTCGGATTTGCAAAATGCGAAGAGATCGATCTCTTCGCATTTTCGAATTTTCTTGTCAGCCGAGTCGATTTTTAAAAAAGATCCGAACAGGTGATCTCTTCGGATTTACCTAAATGCGAAGAGATCGATCTCTTCGGATTTAGGCAAAACCGAAGAGATCGATCTCTTCGCATTTAGGTAAATCCGAAGAGATCGATTACAGCTGGCAGCGCGGCCGAAAATCAGTGTTGTTGTTTGCTCAGTACTGTGCGGCGGCGCGGCCAAAAGTCATTGTTGTTTTTGCAGTGCTGTGCGGCTGGGCGCGATGGAGGGCGAGAGTCTCCCGGTGACGCATGTGTTTATTGATGATGATGATATGGAGGACGTGAGTTTTCATTCGTTCTTTATTATTTTGTTGCCCCTAATGTTCGGCCTATTTGAATATTTTTGCCGCCGGTGGTCACAACTAGGGATGCAACCGAAGTTCGGTATTATTCGGTATGAACCGAATAATTCGGTTACTAGTACTATTCGAATTCGGTATTTTTCAAACCGAATAATACCGAATATTGGAAAACCGTTAAAATTGCACTGTTTTGCTTAAATTTGTGCAGAAATCACAGAGATATTTGTTCTTTTACATCTCTCTGTTCATTTACTATGCTAAAATTTTGGCAAACAATGACTATTCATACAAAAAGTCAACGAACTTCAAGGTCAAGGTTTAACTTACATAATAATACACAACAACATTTCGGCCTTTTCAGTTCCCTCCCAGTAGACTATGCTGTTAGCTTTCCACTTCTTAACCTAAGCGTTTGTTTTATCTACCAAATACTATGTATAAAATCTATCTTTTCAAACGATTCATCCAATCCAAGTTGTATGCCTAAGCTGCCAGCTCCGGTGCTCACAGTAGTACTGGATGGATGCTCCCTTCCTCGAACTTTCTGTATGCGTTTGTGATTCGCGCGTAATTATCTTCCTGTTATCCGCCACATGGGGTAATTGATTGATAATTGAGAAGGCCTTTTCGCCCAACCCGCTGTCAAACCCAAGTTTTAGCTTCGGTTTTAGGCTTAGGCTTAGGCTCAGGCTTAGGGACAAGTGTTTTTATGAAATATTCGCCATGTGGCGGATTAATAGGAGGATATATACGCGGAAGTGTTTTTGTGCTGTGACTTCACATGAATAATCAGGGCACTTGTGGCCTAACTCGCGCCTCTTGAAATTGCTTGCACGCAAATTTTGTACTCGTTCTTTACCGTCAGCAGAACCACCAAATAGGGCTTGTTTTAGTTATAGGCATGGATAAAACTATAGCATTCAAACAATACGTCACTGTACAGCTTTTTAAGCATAAAAAAGTTTGGCAAAAAACAAGAAATAGTAGTTAGACAGTATATTTTTGCAATCGCATGCGAATAATCAATATTCGGTATTATTCGGTATCCCTTTGTAACCCACCGATTTCTCGACATGTCGAGAAATCACTTGCTTGGCCATGTCGAGAAAAGTTGTTGCATGTCGAGAAAACAATTCCGCATGTCGAGAGAAAAAAGTTTCTCGGCACGGTTCTCGCCATTTTTAGCTCTTGGGCATGTGCCAAAATGGGCGCAGGCATTTGGCGTACATTTGGTGTGCTGTGCGCTGATTGGTCGATGCGCCCGTGAGCAGTTTAAAGGCAATCGACCGCCGTCGACTGCGTACGAATGCCTGCACTGTCTTCCACGTGTAACGGAGCACCGATTTTACTGATTGTAGTGCCATTCGGACCGAATCCAGAACTTTACTGCTCTGTTCTCAACTTACCGAAACCGCACAAGCCTGGACAAGCCCGAACAAGTTGGTAAAAAGACGGACAAGCCTGGACAAGTTGGTACAAAGACGGATAAGCCCGGACCAAGTTCCTTGTTCAGCTTGAAACTAGTTTTAGGGTCATTTGGATGGAATCCAGAACTTTATACTGTTTTGTTCTCCTAAGCATTCTATCTTCTATGCCTAACAGAGCACCGATTTTACTGATGGTAGTGCCGTTTGGACCAAATAGAACTGTTTTGGCCAATATTCCTGTGGACTCCACTCTACCTCAGTAAGTTGTTGATTTCTCTCTAACCGCAGTGCTGACTAAATTATGTCGCTAGATCTTTGGCAAGTAATTTTTTTAGCAAATTTTTTTTTCAAATTTCAAACAATTTCGAACAAAAAATGCCAAAATCGCCTGTGAAACAGCACTTTCAGCTGTACTTAATAAGCCCAAACTAGCGATTTTTGGCCGACAAATTGCGATTTTTTAGCATTTTTAGTCCCTAACCCCTACCTAGAATTTGGGCTCCAGAGCCCCAACCCCCCTGCCTGTTTCGGCTGATGACCTCTTACATGTATGATGACCAACATAGAAAAGTATCTCTGAAAACAAGTATATAAGTAAAAAAAACAAGCTAAGCCGTTCAGAAATTCTCTCCCAAAATAACTTCAAGCGGCAGCTTCCATTCCAGACAGCAGCCCGTAAAGGGCACAAAAATGGCCATTCTCAAACCTCAGCGGGACTGGGCAGCAGTCACCTGACCCATACATGTAGCTGGGTTTTCGGCTGGGGGGGGGGAGGTTTCCAGATCCCAAATAGGGCTTCAGCACTATTTCCAAAGGGGGTTTCAGCGACCTTGTTTGGTGTTCAAAAGTGGGTTTCAGCGACCTTTTTTATCTAGGGTTTTGAGGGGTAAAAATCCTGTCAGAAGTGCAAAAATGCCCTTTACAACCCTATTTATTGTTTTAAAACGTGCAGAAAATCCTATTTTTATTAAAAACGTGCAAAAAACTGTTTTTGCTTTAAAACGCGCAAAAGCTGTATTTTATTCGACATAATAAAGCTAAAATGCATTTCTAGAACCCTATTTAGAAATTTTGAAACCCTAATTAGCGCTCTGAATCCCTATTTAGGGCTTCAGAAACCGACGTTAGAGTTTCAGAGTCCCAAATTAGGGTTCCGGAACCCTATTTTGGGGCTCAAGAAACCCTGTTTAGGCTCTCTCAAACCAAAAATAGTGTTCCGGAACCCTATTTAGCGCTTCAGAAACCCTAATAAGAGTTTCAGAGACCCAAATTAGGGTTCCGGAACCCTATTTACGGTTTCAGAAACCCAAATTAGGGTTCCGGAACCCTATTTTGAGTTTCAGAAACACAACTTTGGGTTCCGGAACCCTATTTATGACTTTTGAAATCCTAAATTACGGTTTATAAGTCTTGAAACCCTGAATTTTAGCAGTTTTTAACCCAAAATAGGGTTTCAGAAACCCCGCAAATCCAGCTCTGGGGTTTTTTTGCCGAAAATCGGGCTTGGGGGTTACCCCCCAAACACCCACAACTACATACATGTATGACCTGACCCACTTTATGAATGTACCATTATTTTGCATATTTTGAGCTGTTGCATAGATGCCATTTTACGTAGACAGCCGGCAGACAGAAGAAATACTGTATACAAAATTAGACCCACCCGCCGCCCATGGGTGTGTTGTTCAGTTTGATACACAGCCAGCAAGCAACCATATCGGCGCCTAGAAGGACGAGACAGAGGACAGCACCAACAAGTGAAGTGGCCAGATGAGAGGGACCGACGGCCTAAGTACGCAAGGCGTATTTGGTTTGATGTACTGCCGGCGTGGCGATTGAGACTGCGATTTCTAGTCTTCATGCCAGTTCCTTTTGGTAGCTAAAAACAGAAAAGAACAAAATATTTCTAATCTAGTATATTTCCAACCCAAATAATAACTCCCAACTTTCATTTATGCTTACTTAGTATGTACTCTTGTACCAGGCACACCCACTTTCTTTTGTCTCCTGTGTTCGGTTTTCTGCCTCCTAAAGGCACGTCTGTTTTTGCTGGAACTTCTTTTAGAGTGTGGGCCTGCTACTTTAGGGGGCGCTTTACGTGCTGAATCTCTCTACGTACTGTTTAGTGAGGGCGCGCCCACCGTAGGTACCTGATGTGTTTAGGCCTGCGTGGCATGCAGTGTTGTGTTAGTTGGCCGACCGTCTCTGTGTGCGTGTATTGATCTGTAGCAAGCAGGTGCGCCTGCCTGCCTGCCTGACACAGTGGGGTGTAGGGCCCTATAATTTCGGAAATTTCCGAAATTTCCCGGGAAATTTCCGAATTTGAGTGTCATTTCCGAATTTTCCATTTTTTTCCGAATTTTCCGAATATGGAATGTTTCATATAAAATCGTAAGTTACACGTGCCCGCAAGCGTCTGAAATCGTAGTTTAAATAAGCGCGCATGAAACAACACCGATTTTCTTAGCCTGAACCAAGTTAAGTTGCGCAGTTGACGGGTACTGTAAAGTTTATATATTTTTTATTTTATCTACTTGGCTCGATCCAGTTAATTTTTAGCATTCGCACCCTGTGTTTAGTTACTGCTTTAGTTTAGTTAGTCACCCTTTGCTTTCTACAACAGCACTAAACATTCCATGCAATTCTGTGGATGCAGAGAGGTCGTTTTCATTCCTTTCAAACGTTCAAGCACCTCAGCGATCGAGTTTGAGTGTCACTTCACTTAAATACTACTGTGGACTTGGCTTTAACACTGTCTGATTGATTCGATCCGGTCTAGTGTCTATGGTGAATCTCGTCACATACTGTTGAATGTTTGCTGTTAAAATGAGCTCTATAAACGATTTCTTTAATGCACATAGTTTTAATGCAATAGTAGAACTGGTTATACCATGCTACAATACCTTTAAATGGTTTTTTTAGAAAAAAATGGATTTCCGAAAATTTCCGATTTTGCCGTTTTTTGCTTTCCCAAATTTCCGAAAGTTGAATTTCCAAATTTCCGAAATCTGCAAAAAGGCATTTCCGAAATTATAGGGCCCTACAGTGGGGTGTTGGGTTGGCCTAGTTTCTTTCTAGACAATGGTGGGAACGGCCGAGGCCTCAGTGTTGTGGCAGATCAATTTTTCCTCACTTCCATTTTGACAGGCTTGTCCGTCTTTGTACCAACTTGTCCAGGCTTGTATTGCTTTGATGTACTACTGTTGTGGCGATTGATTTCCAAAGTCTTTGTGCCGGTTCTTTTTAGCAGTTAAAAATTGAAAAGAGCAAAATCTTTCTAGCCTAATGAAGTCCCAACCCAAGTAATAGCTCCCAAATTTTATCTGATATTTAGCCGCGTATGTACCTACTCTTGTACAAGGCATGCACGAAGGCTTTCTGTTGTGCCCTGTGTCCTGTTTTCTGCCTCCTAAAGGCACGTGCATTTTTGTTAGAAGAGAGTTTTTGTTTTTAAGAGTGTGGGCCTGCTAAGGGGCCGCTTTACGTGCCAAATCTCCATTTATGTGTAGTGTTTGGCGAGTAGGCGCCCTGGTCGTACTGTAAATTTAGTGTTAGAAAACACTGTCGGATTTTTTCAGTAAAAGGTCGTATGCGAATGCGATACATGGTTTTTGATCAAGGCAGCTGTTTAGCGAAACCATTGTTGACCGATTTTCGGCGGCATTGGCGGCAAAAATACCGCCTTCTCTTCTCACAATAGTCATTTCGCTCAAGGAGGTATTTTATAGGCCTCATCAAGCCATTTACGGGACCTGCATTCCAGCACACGGAACGAACCAACGCAGGGGTCGTCTGTAAAATACGTATCTACAACCATACGTCGTCACAAGGATACAGGACAGGACATTTTTAGCCTGGACGTCGTACAGGACAGCAGATTTTTAGCTGTTTGACTTCTCACTTTCCGAATAGCACAGCCACCTTCCTCCACCGTTTGATTTTCAGTTTGATAGACTCTAAAAGGCTCCAGAAAGCAATTAATCACGCATGCGCCTTCAATAGTTTGGAATTATTGCTTCAGTAAATCTCAGAAGAAGACCGGCGAGTGCCCTGTATGCATCAGTACCTTCAAAATTTGATTATTTGCGCCCGTGTTCCTCAGAGAACGCACGCCGTAAGACTGAAGAACAGGCGCGCGCGCGATGCCGTTGTCGGAAATCAATAGCTCCGCCCCTTTATCGATCGGCCGACAATTTCTCGCACGTGGCGCTAAAATTTTCTCGCAGTTGAGGCTAAAAAAGATGGCCAACTTCTCGCGCGCGAGAAAATGTGCTGGTTGTCGGCAAAATGTTCCAGATACCCGAAGGAAAAGCTCCTATAGGAGTAGGTGGGTTACAAAGGGTTAAAATTCGGTATTATTCGGTTCCGAAAATCCGCTTCGGTATTCGGTATTTTTGTATTCGGTTGCATCCCTAGTCACAACACGAAAATTGTAGGGAGAAGTCAGATCGCCGGCGCCGATCCAGCAAGACATAGTGGTTGCAGCCATCACAGGCGCAGATGTTGACCTTTCGGAATACCTGGATTTCAACTGGGCTGCTCTCCCCGGCGCTGTGCTCGGAAGTCCTCAGTCGGCAGACAGCGATCCTATTCCTCGACCGGTTGGATGCCCGGGAACGGTGCCCAAGCCCTCTGAGTGCAGCGTGATCCAAGACTCAGCTGTGGGCATATTGGTCAGTTGTTTTCTGCTAATTGTGGAAACCTTATTGTTAGATTAGTTTACCATGCATTTGATTAGGAAATTAGGCTAGTGTGCGGGCGCCTTTTGACCTAACTCGTTTGTGTTTTGGCTGGAGAGATTTAACCGAATTTTGGTTTGGTTTTGTTCGGTACTAACTGAGTAATTAAACATTTTCAGCTATTCGGTTTCGGTTTTTGATACCGATTAAGAGTGGGTGTCTGAGTCCGGCAACCCTGTAGTGAACTCCCTATGCACAAAAATAGGTCGACCTCTCCGATTTTGCTCAAAATTTGCATAAATGATGTACCTTAGGGGAAACCAACGTGTACCAACTATCAGCCCCCAACTCCGCCTAATATGCAAATTACGAGGGGTCAAAGGTCAAATTTGGGGTACCTTATTCGATTGAGCATAACTATGCCAATTTTCAACGCACTGTGTCCGGGTTTCTTTTAAACGATAGAGCCTGCTCTTGGCTTTCCAACGAGCTACACAGCGTATTTCTACATGGCTTCATTCGGTAGTTATAACGATTTTTTTTCATTTTTTGATGACCCAAAAATCGCTTTTTTGCCCACTGCAAAAAAAATTCCCTCCTAGCCCCCCTTTTTTATTTCTTTATTTGATAGCCCTTGATGAGAGCTTTAATTTGATGTAAAATATGAGCGATTTCACTGGGGCATTTTTGAGAAACTTGCATTTGAATGTTGCTACCCAAGCTGACTGCTGCGAAATTTCTACTGTAAGAACTGCCCGGAAGTGTGTTAGTTTGCATCCCAGTAAGTTCAGGATTCTTTTATCACAAGCGACAGGTTGACACGTATCCCAACTCTAAACTTTTGTTGTGAAATTGCGATTTTTGGTCGTTTTTAGTAGCTACCCCTACATTTCTTAGTCTGAAACCCAAGCTACACCTCCCCCAACGGGAGACCTGTTTTGTGTATGCATTCTGGTGTATGCTCTCTGGTGCATGTTTTGTTTCGTTTACAGCTAAAAGAACGCAGCAAGCCAGCAAAGAAAACGAAACAGAAAGTCACGGCTGCCACGAAAAAACCTTCGGAGATGGTCTGCACGAAACCTTACCGCAGTAGGGTGGTTCGTTTCTGTTGCTGAGACTGTTGAGCAAGGAGTATATAAACTGAATTGAAGATCCGAAGTGCAAGGAAAAGTTCGACTGGCGTGCAGACCCGGCTTTTTGCGATTCCGACTTCCAGGATTTCTGCAGCCAGCTGCGTCAGCATGTTCGGGTTCAAGACGTACCTGACAACGACTTTGTCGCTCGCTTGTGGTACGATCTCGGGCCCGATGTCAACTGGGAAACGGTCAAATTGCGCGTAGATTGCGCCAATCTGCCCGATCAAACTCCGCTGGACGAGCTGCGTGACTTCCGAACGAAAATAGTTGCTGCTCAGAAGCGGTTAGTTTGATAAACATTATCTGTCTGGGGTCTGGGTAGATCTATTTCTTTTACAAATTTTAAATTCATTTCAGAATGTGCGTGTTTCTATATTTTTTATTATAGTGGTCAGCAACCACCTGCAAATACTGCTGTCACACGAATGAGCTCTGAGCCAGTGTCTGTAGCTATGCAAGAGTCGTTGGAGTCTTCAGCGGATGACGCAGAGACGCCAAGGGGTGTCCGTGATGACAATTACGCAATGCGCTCGCTCATTCCTGGCCCGGATGTCGGCCAGTACGAACCCATCGTTGGCGAGCTGGCTGCGGACCAGGCTTACACAGTTGACGGAACGTAAGATTAGTGGTTATTTATGACTTGCATTTAGGCAATGCTCATTTAGTAAGTACATCGACAAGGGCTGGCTGGGTAATTACCTGGCTGGTTTCAAGATGCGATATTTGAAGAATCCCAACGAAAAAAGCACCCTTGGTTATTACAAAACCGTTTTCAACGATGTGTTCAGACACATCATCGTCAACAACTTGCCAGTCTTCGAAGAAGAGCCGTCCTTCTATAGGGACCCAGCCAATGGTTAGTTTAACCCATACTGGTGGTATTTCGGTTGGGGATTTTTTCTAATCCAAAATGGGTTGGTGTATGGTGTATGTATGGTTTAAGCGACCATTGACTATCTGTTTGTTTAAGTTGATCTGAGTCTGACTCGGGCCGCTGTTTTGATGTTGAGAGCGTCAGACCGTGACGTACGCGCGCAGTATATGGCAAGTAAGGTGCTGCCATGGGTCAGTGCCGCCTTGAGCTGCTGCATGGGTTTGAAGTTCCTCGGCCGATTGCAAACACTCAGCAGGAATGAATACAAGCGTCAAATGGCACAGGAATGGAAACTGCGCTGCCATATTCCAATTTTGACGGTAAATTTTGTATGCGCTTTGGTTTGCGAGAAAATGTGCCACAACCGAAATCGGTAGTTCGTTGTAATGAAATCTAAAAAATACAATAATCGGTGTGTTTTCCAAAATATGGGTTTTTTGGGAAAATCTGTGGTCGATCTGTGGTTTTCCAGTTTTTCTAGTTGCTAAGTATTTGTGGTCCGATCTGAAATACACCCTTGTGCCTTTAAGAACGTTGTGCTTCACTGTCGAAACAACCGGCAGAAGTACAGGTCCGCCTCTCGCAGGACCGCTCTCCGGCGGGGTGCAGGTCAGGATGCCGAACAGATTATGGATGTCATCAAAGGCGCCCACCTTGATTTCATTGATGAAGAACAAGAACTTGAGCAACCGTCCGCCGAATGATTTCAGTGTTTTTCTTGTTACATTCAATGTGGTGCTACTATAAGTGTTCTCAGTTGCATTTGTCACAATGCGCATTGTATTGGACCCAAGTGCCTCAGTCTCGGTGCTCCTCCGGTGTCTTGCATTCCTCTAAGTGAGCTTATGTAGTACATCATTGTAGCAATCTCTTATGTGCAGTAATGCTGTAAGCACAGCTTTTGCCCTTCTATTACCATGTCGCAATCCGATTTGTTTTGCTGTCAGAATGACATGCTGTCATGCTATGTCCTGTTGACTAAAGTTTGTTTTTTTTTTCGATTAAATTTGCTGTCTGGCTGTTTCCCTATTGAGCTACTAGCCGTTTTGGTCGGCCACCGTAATATTGGTGTTAATGATTCTTGGTTTAACGTTTGTGTGAGCGGCACAGGTAGATGTACGCGTGTACATGTGTGTTTAATAGGTATGTGCGACACTGCTCCTCCACGTAAACGGGCGCGAGTTGTCCGTTTTACTGATACACCAGAGCTCATTTTACCGGGCAGTGAGCCAGAAGGATCTAGCGATTCCAACGAGAGTGGTGCCGATTCACTGCCTGATGATGATTCAGATTACGACAGTGACTCGGAGCCTGACGGTGATGAGTTAGAAAGAGCAGACGTTTCGAGCAGTGAATCGGGGAGTGATGGTGGATCAGATGCGTCTGACTTCGAAGAAGAGCGAGAATCGCAGGTGAGTGGTGTTTTTGTTTTACTATCAAGGAGCTCTGATTTTACTACTATTTTACTATGATTTTACTAGACGTAAGGTGCAGTTTTGCATCAATGATGCCAAGATCTTATAGCTGACTGATGTTGGCGCCCACACATCTTTTAGTGCAGAATTGATCAAGATTTTGGCTGAAATTAACCAAAAAACTAGTAAAAATTTCTATTTTACTATTGACTCCGTTTGGTAATTAAATTTAATTTTTATTTTACTATTGGCTCTTAATTTTACTTTTGTAGGTGGGGGCGTGGGGAATATAGCGGATAGTCCTATTTAATTAAGAGTTGTGTATGTGCTTAGGCCACTCCACTGGTTTCTGCAAGACTGCCCTGCGATGTTTGTGCTGCCACCTATGCAAACCCCAGAACCTTGGCCCGGCACTACATGGCTCAACACCCTGACCATTCAAGGACTGACCGGTTCATCGGTATTGAAACTGAATTGCAGTGCGATACTTGTGGTAGCGAGTTCCCGAATCGGTCATCTTTACAACGGCACGTTGAACTTAAGTACTGTCATTTGAAGTGGCAAGAGGATTTGCCCGATGCCCAATGCTACACGCACGACCCGCCGAAGCCAGGGCCCCAGCATGACAGCTTTGCTAAGCTGACAGCACTAGAACTTTTCATGTTCATCTTCCGGGGATGCATAGGCATTTGGATGCGGTTCTCCAACTTGAGAGGTTATGCTGTGTTCGGAAACTTGCGAAGAGGCAAATGGACAGAAAAAACCCTGACCTTCGCCAATGCCTGTCGTTGGCTAGCTCTTATGTTGGCGTTCGGGCTTGTGCAAACGACCACGCTCAGAGAGCCATGGCACCGAGACGATTTGTTCTCCAATCCCTTCTTCCAGCGCACCATGCCAGGCTATGTTTTCGAGATGATCCTCAGAGCATCGCGCTTCAATGACAACGAAGAAGATAGAGAAAGTAAACCTGACTTAATAACAGCCTCATTTTGTGATTTTTTTTGCAGGCGGAGTGGGTGACCCAAAAGATGCTCGCTATGACAGGTTGTATAAGATCGGCAGGCTCACGCGCTCCTTTGTGGGCAGAATGCAGAAAACCTGGCGCCCGAATCTGTACCTTTCTCTGGATGAGTCAATGGTCAAAACAGACGCAGCGTGGAGATGGGTTATCTCAATGCCCCGCAAACCTGTTAAACGTAAGTCATCGGAGCTGAGGTCGATTATATACTAACGAACATTCTCAGAAATCGCTAATTTTTGCTTAAAATTCGCTAGAAAAACCTATGTAAATGTAAACTGGTTATTTTAAATTTTAGGAGGCATAAAGGCTTTTGTCCTGTGCGATGCAGACAATGGAATGGTCTTAAATGTGGAACCGTACTGCGGCAAACGCTACAAACATCACAACTCGCTCAAAGCCATAGGAGCGACGGTCATGGCCCTTCTGACCACAGAGCAGCTTGGGCGTTGCGGTTACAGTTACCTGGACAAGAATCATTGCGTCCTCACAGACAGCTATTATGTGCGTCTTAATGCTCTTCAATTTTCGCACTATTTTTTCAGTAAGGAGACTAAAAATCGGTATTTTAAACAGCCAGATAACGTTCTAGAGCTAAAACCGAGCAAGAACAACCATAAAAAAGGCTTTTCTAACCGAATTCACTCACTACTACCTATTATCAGTTTCAGACCAGTCCGAGAATAGCTGAAGCTCTGATGCGCAGAGACACTCATATGGTTGGTGTTGTGGCAAAAAAAGCGCTGATCCCGAGGCATATGAAAGACAGCGGGCCGTTACCTAGCCGGGCCGGGGCCGCCGGACTTCGAAGAGGTTTGTTATAAACACCACGCATACTTAGAATAGGTCTCATGAGCTTCCAGGAGATTTCAAGCAAGTATGGGCCGAAGTAAAAACGCCAGGCTCAAGAAATGCCCCGAAGCAGTTCATGGGCGTCACCTCTTGGTTGGACAATAAACTCGTAGTCTACCTGCACACGCCGCCAAACCTGCGGAACAGATTGACAGTGGTGCAAAGACGTGATCTGAAATCGCCAGGGAAACAAAAATTGGACGTGCTGGCACCCTGGGTGTCTCTCGTTTACAACGCTAAGATGGGAGGCGTAGGTAAATTTGGAAAATTCAACTGTCACATAATATGTAACCCCCGGTTTGTTTCCAGACCTGGCGGACCAGTGCATCATGATGTACAAGAAACACATCAAGCAGAATCGGTAATGCTTCATTAACCCACTACCTAAAGCAAAAACCACATCTTATACTTGAAAAACATGCGATAGCTGTGCTCTAGTTTTGGCTAAAATACAGATAAAAAACGCTGTTTAAGCGATTTTAGTAGTTTTTGCAATTGTAATTGTGAGACATTCGGAAATTACTGAATTAGCGTGTGACCTCAAGCATCACTTGTCTCTTAAGGTACTACATTCACTACTGGTTGTGGCTGATCGAATGCGCTGTTCACAATGCACACAAGCTTTACTGTTATCTGCATGATGACCCCACCGACCGACACCGTATGACGACTGCCAAACAATTCCGGCTGATGCTCATTCATCAACTAGCGAACACAGCCAACCAGCTGGACCCCCGCGTACCAAGAAGCTTCTCAAAGACCGTTCCCCTCCCAGACATGACTGCGCGCTTCAAAGTCATGGTCCCAAAGCCCTTCACTCCCCATACTCACAAGTGGCGCACCGATCCGTTCCTGATCAAGTTGCGCACCTCCGCCAACCCCTGCCACCGTCTTTACCCCTGCACACGGGGCCGATGCGCAGCACATTTGCAAGTTGTGTTCACAGACCAGATGTGCTACCGCTGTCAGATCAGACTTTGCTCGCCTCAATGTGATTGGACCTTCCACCACTGCAGGGACTTCTATATCGACGACCGACGCAAGCAATCTAAGCGAATCCGACTGACCCGATCTGTCTCTGCCATAATGCTGACATGAGCCGCTCATGTTATTTGCTTGTTTGTTGTGCAAAAACAAAACCACTAAATCGACGATGATTCTCTAAGATTTTCTAATCGTTCATTGCGCAACAAACAGTCTTGCATCTGACTGTACTACTGCACTAACGATTAATGTTTGTTGTTTGTCCGTTCCGTCTGTTAATCTCGCCTAAACCTGTACACTATTCGCCCTTTATAGTTGCTTGTATTAAATCTTTCTACCGCAAATGTGAGCCCGTGAATAATGGTTCAGGCCACGCTGGCAGTACCCACATCTCTTGAATTAGTGGAAAAGGCAGAGTCCAGAAAAAGGAATCTTGTAATCGAGAAGGTCATACAAGGGTTCCAACCGGTCTGAAAATGAGTGTTTTTATTGGTGTTGTGGTATTACAGAACATGGGGCAGTCCGAAGCCTATGCAACTATCAACTTGGAGTCTGCCAATGACGAAACAATCGAGATCAGCGACATCTCCGATGCAGAGGTATCACAGGTCAACCGTACCACGTCAATCGACGAACTACCAAGTTATGAAACATTCGTGATGGGAGTGCAGCGCGTAAGTAACCGAAAATTGAGTTCGTTTTAAACTAGTACATTTGTAGGTTCAGTTTAGTGTTCATCTCGCAAACCTCTGAAACAAAGGATGAACCAGCAACCGAAATACAAAGACTACCAATCGTATGCGGCCGATCAGTACCGCCAATTCCAAGAAGAATGCGCCAGAGAGGAGTTTCACAAAATGGTGACCGATATATTTGGCAGCAGAGACGAGATGGAATTCAGTGAGTTCGCTAGAGAAGTCGTTCGACGTTCTCTACAGGAACGTGACAAATTTGCAAAGAATACTTGCCAGAATACAAAGTCAGAATTGTCTTGTACCTAGCCCTGCCAGCAGTACCCTTTCCCGATATCACATTGATCACGTTTCCTTCTGTTCATTATTGTAATTGGTGCCACTTTACCGGTAAAATACAAAACAGATACAAAACATGTTTAGATACAATGTAGTACGTGGAGAAAGAAAGATTTCAACTAAACTACATAGCACGCTACACTGCAGCCCTTAAACAATTACAGCACCTCAATTAATCGCAGCCAACATCGGCCTTCCCAGGCTCCGCTTTATCGCCAACTTGACTGCCACTACCTTCGGCCGGACCGGGCGCTCGTTTGGCAGCTGCCGACTCCAGATCCAACTTCTTTCCTCTCTGTTTCATGCCACTGCCATCTTCGCTGCATTTTTCGTCCTCAGCCTGAAACAGTACCGTACATGGTAACACAGTCTGAAACGCCAAAAAAGCTCGCTCCCTCTACCGTTTACGTACAGTATAATTTGCTAATTGCTGCATTACATAATTGCAACAAAACAGTACAATCAACCCACTCAATTCATATGGCACCCACAAAAGCACGATTTTAAGAACCTGGTTTTTTGGAGTGTGGTGCGCGCAATTTTATTAGGCAAACCGGCCGCCGGTCAGTGTTTAGAAAGCAGTGCGCGCAATTTTATTAGGTAAACCGGCCGCCGGTCAGTGTTTAGAAAGCAGTGCGCGCAATTTTATTAGGCAAACCGGCCGCCGGTCAGTGTTTAGAAAGCAGTGCGCGCAATTTTATTAGGCAAACCGGCCGCCGGTCAGTGTTTAGAAAGCAGTGCGCGCAATTTTATTAGGCAAACCGGCCGCCGGTCAGTGTTTAGAAAGCAGTGCGCGCAATTTTATTAGGCAAACCGGCCGCCGGTCAGTGTTTAGAAAGCAGTACAAAAAGTACTTTTTGCAACATAGGTGAAACACTCTAATCAACGAATTAAAGACGATAATTGACTAGAGATGAAAAAACTAGGACCAGCAAAAATATTTTTTGAAAATTTAGGATGTTAACCGAAAACAAACAAAATGTCTAACCAGTTTGCGTTTTGGCGATGGTTTCGGTGATGGCGTTGTGTAATAGAAGCCCTCGTCGAAATCGTCAGTGTAGTAGTCAGGCAGCATTCGAGTTTCAGGCAGCGGTTCGCGACTGTCTGGGTCATGATCGTCTATGTCGTCAGGTGGCAACGAGTCTGACTGTGAATTGAAGAGCTGGCCGTATTGCTGAAGTCAAAATGGAATTTCTAACCAACAGCAAACAAGCAAAAGAAAAAAGAGAAAAACACTTACATTGTTGAGTTTGCCAATGAATTCACTGGCAGTAGATTCATCTGACTCGCTCCTTGAACTATCATCGAACTTCAGTCTCTTCGGACTACTCATACCTGATAGCAGGAAAACAGAGCAAAACACAACCGCACAACAGACCTCAGTTCAACACGAATGATATTCCGTGTGCCTTAGATCACTTCGTATTTTCAGCGCAGTGTCAGTTTCGATCACTTCGCATTAATTTTCCAGCGTGCTTTTTTTTATTGCAATCTGTTCGGCTCGTAAATCGATCTCTTCGTCTCGCCGTTCGGCGCCACAAAAAAGCGCTTTGTTTCGGATCATCCGCGCGACGAAAATCATCTCTTCATCGAGGTAATTCGTATCACGACAAAAAAAGCTGTCTGTTGGAAGGAGTTAAGGCTATTCTAAGGCTTTTTGAGAATATCTACTCTCCATTGATTCGTTTCGTTGACGATAACCCACAACCGCCGGACCGCTGCTAAAATCGCAAGACATTGATGCACTAAAAACATCTAAATCTTCGAATTTTGTTGCATACTTTATCGAATTTTGCTAATCAAATACACATACACAAAAATACACATTTTGAGTACTGTTTGTGTATGGTAATGTGTATCTGAATTTTCAATGTGTATGTGTATGTGTATGTGTATACACATTGAAAAAACAATGTGTATTTTTGTGTATGGTAAATGTGTATGTGCATACACAAACAACAGTAGGGTCAGAGTGGCCTTTATAAGTAAGAAGAGAGCTGGGCTCTTCATTCTGTTCATCTTCTCTTCCCTCTGCCTTGCTGATATGAGTGCCCAGGTGATGACTGTGCCCTTCATTGTTGTTTGTGTCTGCTGTTCTCAGTGTAATTGAGTCCGTGTGCAAATATCTCAGGAAATCTTCATAAAAATTTCAACAACTTTTCAAAAAAAAAAAAGATTTTAATCAAAAAGATTCACTCAAATGCATTTAGAGTAAAAATCTGCTTGCTTGCTTTTTGGCACACCTTGTAGGCAGACATGGGATAGCATTTCGGCTGATGGAGGGTGGAAGCGCCTAAGGGGGCTGAGGGGATGGTAAGCCAAAAAGTCCGATTTTGTTTTGCCAAAATCAAAGTTTTCGCATATTTTTCAATAGCTATTATGAGCTAATTTACACCGAAGGCATATTTCTATGCTAATTTTTATACAAAATTCTTGCAAAAATTCCTGATGGGGTGGCGGCGGACATATGTACTTTCATGTATTGAATAAAGCAAGACAGACAAGCGAGGAGGTGACTGTCATTTTGCACCATGCTCTGCAACAGATAAAAGCTGAAAGGCCTCAAGTTCAAACAGCTATTCTGCCTTCAGACAATGCGGTAATTCTATGTTTTTACAGTAATCAAATTTATCTTGAGATGGTTCTACACATATCGCATGAGCAGTTTAGAAGCCATTTAACAAATTCATGCAATATTTTCTCCATATTTTTGTCGTTTTCATGTCTTCTGTTACAATTCTTACTCTGACTATTGACAAAGTTTTTGTGTTGCCCATCCCAATACCACGTGCACAGTTCAAAAAAATTGTCCAAACTGATTGACTTGTATTTGATGTTCACTTTTAGATGCACTATAAAGCATCAACACAATTGCTACAATACTACAGTTGTCACAAGAAGGAATCGTAATTTCACGGTGGAGCTTCAGTGAAGCCAAGTCAGTTTGACTTACGGTTGTTCTGCTACCTGATTCTGCTGCCTGTATTAAAAAAGAGCGAGCTGGCGGTTTTTTGCGAATAACTTTTTTAAGGAGCCATGGGAGCGACTTGGGCGGCATTCCTGTTCACCCGACTTTATTGCTGTTCAACTGCTCTGGTTACCTACATACAAATCGCCTGGATCTTACCGTATTTACCCGATTATGCTAAAGCAGGCCACAGACCTGATTCTGTCCCACTAGCTGCCTTAGCCAACAGAATGTGCTGCCTTCCATTTGTTCTCATCTCTCTAAGCATTTGTGAAGGAAAGCAAGCTCTTCTCAGTCTGCTCACTCTGTCAGTCTCTGTCGGAAATTTTTGAACTGCTGAAAGCGCTGTTTCCGACAAACCAGTTCTTTTTTTGCAGTTCTTTTCCAACAAAGGAGTATAACCCCTAGCATCATCTATACCATACACAGGTTGTTGTACAAACTCTTCTGGCGTCTTGCTACCTAAGTGTAATGCTTCATCTCTAAATACGTTTTCGCCAACTAGCGGATCATGATGCGATGTAAGTGGGCTTTGATCCAAATCATTCACTCAAGAATACAAGGAAAAAGTTTTATTCTCCCACACCCCAGCACCATTAATATCATCAATACCTCCTTCCACTTCATTCAACTCTTCTTTACCATAGGTGGTGAGCAAGTCCCTCAGCTCTTCTTGGGTGCTCGTCAGGCCGTTTTCTAGTAGGTGTGTGAGGTAGCGCTTCCACAAGGGCGACATAGAGTACAAAAACTCAAAGTCGCCAAAACCTATCGTGGCAGCTTTGGCCCTAGTTCTCGCAACGTTGAATCTGTTCGGTTGGTCAACAAAGCCTACTGTAGGTTTGCCTGATCTCACCGTAGAGATAACAACTACCTCGGCCTCCTGCCTTTGGAAACCATCGATCGTTCCTACTCTCGTGTAGGGCAACTTCTCTGTAAGATACTTCACCAGTCCAGAGTAGTAGGCCAGCACCATGAGGTCGTTCCTACTGTAATTAGTGTGTTGGAGACAATAGCCAATTACTACATCAGCCTCATCGAGATTAACTAGGGAGCCGGACCCAACGGTGGTCAAAGGTCGCACTGGTTTGATGTGCACCGCCATCAACGGCAATTTAGGTCTGGTAGGCCTAAATGCAATACCGGCACGGAAGTAATGTGTATACACAAAACACATGCACAAAGGGAAAATGCACCGTGTATTCAAGATTAGCTATTGGCCTTGCAGACATAATTCAAAGCGTGTTGCATCTTATGTAAATTGAGTGCTGTCGACGCCGTTCGGCTCGCTGGTTGTAAAGCTGCTAGCTGTAGACACTCCATCAGGAAGGGGAGTTTACTGAAATGGTTCATTCTCAGTCGTTTCTCTATTTGGCTTAAATTTTGAGTATTTATTAACAAGGTAAATGAGCACACATTGTGAACGTTTGGCCTGAAAATTACAAGTCGTGCTGATCATGTGGCCCAAAAACACGATTTGTCCGTTACCACGTGTGTGACGTCCTTATGTAAACAGATGTTCATGACGTGCTACCATTAACGAGCGATGTCAATAGACAGTTTAGTAGAGTAGTTAATTGCAAACTTGAAATATAACAAACTATACATTACGTTCTATCTATTACCTTTGCCTCCACCAGCTTTTTGTCCTGGTGTTGCTATGGCTGAACAATTACAGTTGCATGCACACTAAAGCAGTAATAGCTGCGAGGATTTTTTCCGCAACACGAACAAATGGGGCGTGCAAAAACTACGTAATCGCATGAGGGGGAGGAGCGCTTCGCCAAAAAATTACTGATCATTACGGTGGGGGAGGGGCGTTGGCGACTTCATTACGCAATTTTTTGAAGTGCAGAAATCACTGAAGTGGCCATAAATTCAATTGTTTTGACGTACAGTACATGTACATGTAGTCTCGATTTGAAGCCATTGGGCTTATATTTTCTCAATTTCACTTAGTTCAACGTTTAGATTAGAAAAGGTAACTACCATTGGCTATTTGTCGCACAAAAAATTGTTTTTGGCAAAGATCGCACATTGCGAAAAAAATGAAATTTTCGGTTTTTCAGCAAAAAAACGGTATTTTTCTATTTTTTGCTAAATGCAGCTGTTCTAGACTATTTTTGGGTGCAGAAATGGATTCCGCATGTCATAATTAGGCATAGACAATGTTTTACTTATTATTTGCTCGCTCATTTACTGAAAACTGGATTTGACTCAAGGAATGCGCTGATGCAGAGCTGAGCTACTGTACATAGTAGCTTACAGTTAATATGATTTCAATTTGTGTTTGCATGTTATGTGGGCTACTACCTGGTTGCATAATGTACCGAAATTTTTGGCAAATTAGCTACTATGCAAAAAATTTAAAACTTATTCATTTTTGAAAATCGTTCGTTTTCTTATTAAATGCATACGTATATCTCCGAAATTCTGTTTTAGCGAAAAATAGATGGGTTGTAGCCTATTTCGGTGCCTAAGTACATCGAGCGTGTTAAGATTAGGGCTAGACAGTGGCTTTTTGTGATCAGTATCTGGATTTGTGAGAATCTGGATTTTACGTTCACGTAAGTAATACTATTTGCACACAGCAAATTTGAATAGATAGCGTCTCGCGTATACATTAGGTACGTTACACTCTTGCACTTTCACTCTTGCAGGCTGATTATATTGTTCGAACATTAATGGTTCCCGCAAGGGGTCCTTGAAACCAAGGTAAATGGACATAGCTCTGAAACAAAAAAGCCAATTGATAACTGACGCCACGTCCATCATACATGCAGAAAAAATGAACAAACCTAATGCCTGATCCATCATACTCGGGTTGTCTAAGCAAGAGGTTGTCTAGCCAGCGTAGATGCAATAAAGCTGAGGCGGCGTTGGTTTTTCCAAACGTTTTTATGATTGCGCTGTTTTGCTTAAATTTGTGACTGCTACTTACCAGACGATGCCTGCCAATGCCAAGGTCAAGATACTCAAGTATCCTGCTCATGTGCAGAGCGAGAACTGGAACCACTATTCAATCAAATTGAATATATTTTGCCTCTCACTACTAGTGGTCTCACTATCATAGGAACTGGAACTAAATTAGAAGCAGAATTTAGCAACATCGCTTCACTGGAATTACAAATAAGTCTTGAAGGATTACGTCTCGCCACAAAGATAAGTAAAAATATGTGCACCATCAAACCTCGTGAGTTTGGTGGCTGTTATTCTTGCCTAACAGGAGCTAAATTGAATTTCGAATGTCTAACTGATCACGGTGAAGCACTGGCACATGTTACATGCGGAGTAGCTACCTTCTCCACTCTTTGTTCACCATCAGGAACTGTAGCAACAACAACTCTGAATTTCAACACCGCTCATGTCAATGAACAATGTAAAGTTAACTGTCCAGCAGGACAAACTGAATTTCGAATTGAATCAACTCTTGTTTTCATAAATAAAGAGCGGCTTGGGACGATTAGCAATATTATAGCTGGGAAGGACTCGGCTGGAACTGTAGACCTTGGAATATTTGCTAGCTGGTTTGCAGGGAACTGGCTGGCAGCAATTGGTGTGCTTGCCCTCATTATTATTTTAATTGTAATCACTGTACCATTGCTTCCACCACTGGTACAAATATTGGTGCAGCACGTCTGCCATGTCTACACCATATTGAGACGACGTTTCATCAATCAATCGGTCAAGAAACAGAAAGGAAAAACAATTTAGGATGTTTAAATCATTTTTGCTTAATTTCTTGTGTCCGGAGTGTCGCGACTATCGCGAGCTACCGAAAGCGATATTCTTTGTTAGCTGTCATCGGGCTTCTTTCATCTGTCTGCTCTCCTTTCTTTCCTTTCTTAGACAGGCTTCTACAATAGTTTACGTATTTCCTTATCGTTATTAATACTATTGTGCTATTCTGCTATTATCATCGTTTCTTTCCATTGTAATGCATCTATCATCGTCCATTGTGTTTTTTATATCTGTCTAGCTTTCCTTCTTTACCTTCTATTATTACACATACATATATCACAATACTGTCTGGGCTTATTTAAAACCGCTTCTATATATTTGAAGAGTTCTTGTGCTTGAGTTCAGTGTAAACAGAGAGAAATAAACTTTGTTGGCTTGGCGTGCCGACAACTGGAGCGAAACATCAACAACGTGTTCATGCTAATTCCCACCAAGTGGAGACATTATGTTATGTATCTTGTGGTGCCGACCAAACGACTTTCCATTTATCAGCCACTTTAGCTTCAGTCGAGCACCATCGTCTTGGTCTGATTACTAACCATGTTAGCATAGCTCCACATATACAAACTACTAACAGTTTATTTCGCATGCTTCTAGGAACGCATGCCTGGCTGTTTTATGCAGCAGTTGCATTAATAACAGCTTTGTGTTTAGTATTCATTTGTCCTCTAATGATACAGTGTGCTAGCTTAGTTCGCAGATAAGCTATGCTTCAGTAGATTCTTAGCACTTCCTTTTTCGGTTGGGAGTGTAGCGTAGCGCCTGCATTAAAGTATAAAGAGCAGTGTTGTCATATTTTAAGTGTTATGTTTTGGCTTGGATAGCGCCGCCTGAAGCGCGCGGTAGTGCATTAGTGGTAGATGTAAAAGTTGGTATGGAATAAAACTAGTGCTAGCCAAGGGTCTCCGCTCCGATAGCCACCCTATGCCTATATTGACGGTAAAATCGGTTTGATTTGTTGGTGAAAATTGTAAACACATACACAAAATGGTATTTGAAGTATAAAAGCACGAGAAATAGAGTTTTGCTGGTTCAAGATACCAGAAGACGGAAATCTAGCATATTATTCCTACTTTTTCATGCAAGTCCTCTCTTGTTATAACGGTGCAAGAAGTCACTCTTCTTATAACAGCAACAGTTTATATCATCTATCCTACCTAGGAAAGGAAAGCCGTTTTAGCCGTCTGCTACGAAGAAACCTGCGTCACCGACGCCTATAAGAGGTTGGAGCTTTGGTAATCGTGTTAGTTTTCTAGAAAATGATAAACAATTTAAATTTAAAGATTGTTAGATATTGCATCGCTAGGAATCGGTTGGGTGATCTCATTGATCGTTGGTTTTTCTCTGTTTTTCCTCATTGTCTGTTACGTGCGTCACACCAACCGACTCCTCAAACTCGCCGTCGACTGAGAAGAGTGCTGGCCGCTCCCTGGGTGGAGTTAGCAGAATTCATCAGTGGACGCAGACTTTACCAATACGACGTACAATACTTTTAGTTTGTTTGCAACACTTTCTAGTTTAGTGCACTGCCAAATATTATGCATAGTTCGATTTTAGCCGCAAAATTTCAACTATTCACCGGTGTCCAGCCGTCACCCTCTTTGACGCAGATTAGATTTTGCTGGAACACCAGGAGAGCCTGTCTGTCCACAGTACGTAGCACCATAGAGTTTGATGTTTACCTTCTAATTAAATAGCTAGTCTGTTTCCAGGGTAGTCATTGAAATGGAATCCATGTAATTTCATTTCATTTGCTGTTATTGCTGTATGGTTGTTATTGTTATGACCGAATTGTTAAGACAACAAAAATAGTAAATCTATGCACTAAATGTACTGCACATATAACCCATTTATGCAAGTTGCTGAGAAATCGTTTCAAAAATTTTGGCTCAAAGACATTTTCAGCCTTAGGTTGGGATAAGTTTAAGCCATTAATTCAGGTTTCTGTCTGTTATATACAGGGTGGCTTAGTGGTTTTGGAAGTTTGAGCTTCAAGCAATCATACTCATACAGCCGAGTCTGAGAACAGCTTCAAGTTAGTTTACTTGTCTTCCCAAAATTCTCTCCACTGCAAATACTCGTAGCGCACAGCTGAAACGTCATCAGGCAGATGCTTGGAAAAGTGTAGCACTGCTGCTGGCTCGACCGTCTCGAAGTCGTATTTGGCGAAGAATACTGGAAGCAACCCCGTAAGGCCGCCTTTCACTGAGCTGTCAACTTCAAACCGCCGGGCCAGCTCTGTCACCACGTGACTGTTGTGTTGTTGTCACCACCACCAAGTTGCGCCTGAAACAAGAATTGTAAGTGAAATTAATATCGGTTTTGAAATTATTAACTTTAAAAGTAAAATCAAAGTAAAATATTCTTGAACAACAGCCTACCTGAAGCGCTCTTCCGGGCTGGAGTAGGGAGCGTTAGCCTTGTTTCGCGAATTTGCGTTGAAGTCCGACTGGGTCCTTCTTCGCAAATCGATGGCAACCGATCGGAAACCGTTTGCTCAGGCTCCACAGCTCTTGCCGAATCGTACGCTAGCTTTCTAGGATGGAAGATGCGCTGCAACGCCCTTTATGAAATTCTAGTTTGCCTGACCAAACAGCAGCACAGCCTGAATCATCCTTACAAATGACGAAAAGTGGAGTGGACTAATCGATACCTACCAATATGCGTCAAATTGTAGCGTTACTGAGCCTCAAACCACGCGTCCTTTTACATTGTCTTGGTAAATACCCTTCCCACTTATTCAGTACTGTGCAATGCTGCGAACGTGGGGGTACCATATATGGTGTCGGTCTCGGTACCATAAACGGCGTTAAGTGCCTGACTGTATTAGAAGCTGTAGTAATAATCACAGGACTATTCATCTGGCGCCGGCCGGGCGGTCTGAGCCAAAATTTTGGGAGGGGGTTATACGCCCATAAACGCAAAGAAACAAACTCAAGCACCATTCAAAAGAGTCAGTAGGGCATGGAATTCTTCCTCTCCCATGGTGGCAATCAGGAGCGAGCGCATGAAATGTTCAGCAGAGGAAACCCGCCGTACACCGGTCTCCTCGCGCACTCGCCGGCCGACGCTCTAGAACTGTTCCTGGGTCGACTGGTCCAATGCATCCCAGGCATCTTCGCCCCAGCTCTCCAGTGCGGAAGGGTAACCATCGACCAAGTGCACGCTCTGGTGTTGGGTCTGGGGTTGACATAATTCGTAGTACTACAACGTACTAACTAGAAACTACATATTTTCGGCAATTAGACTACAAATTAATGTGGCGACAGCCGCGCTGATCAACACACTAAAGATAGAGAGTTAATTTGCGGATTCGGGAATTGCTACTGACCTGAGCAAGAGAACTGGAAATCAAGCATTAGTTATATTTAACGCCCAACACAGAACAGAACGTACCTGAGTACTCGTATATGGGGTTAGTCAAATAGGTCAGCTCACGACTGGTAACTGAATACTCAAATATAGAGGAAGGGCGAGGGACCCAGACAGCGTCTCCACACTACGTACCGACTTTATCGACTGGTGATCAAGGCTCCCTCTGATCTTAAAAGGCCTCACAAAACAGGTTTCTGGGGCCGCGTAGGTTTGACGGGTCAGTGCAGTTATAGCACGCTTTGGAATAAACTGCCGGCTAACACTCCTTCTCTGTCCTATGCGAGGTTTAAACTCTTTCTGCACTCTGATTCGTTTGAAAACTTAGTTCCACGATATGGCTGTTGTTTTATGACTTATTTTCGTGCCGCTGCTTGCTGTTTTCGGCTCTAACTATAGAAGCGCCAAATTTGAACAGGTGTAACATCGGCGTCCTAGTTTAGTGGTAGTTAGTGGAAATCTGAACGAACGTAGAAACGACCAAGACCCGCTCATGAAGATGGCCTGGCAAAAATAACACAGCGCTATGGAGGTAAGCTAACGTATACGATACGTGGTTGCAATTTAGTGTGGGACACGTTTAGTGGGTATGTAGACAACAGGCTTTTCTTCTTCAGACTAATGATGCAATGTTATTTTATTGTTATGAAAATTTCATCTGGGGTTTGTGGGTACAAATCGGGGTGAATTTTTCGTTCGTTCATCATCTGCTTTTCTCCGTCTGACTTGGACGTTCTATGGAACTCACAGCACAAGGTCGGCGATGGCACTTTCAAGTACAGACCGCTAGATTTCCGCTTTGCCCAGTACTACGTGATAACGGCGTTCGTGAGAACCGAGAGCGGTACGGAAGCGCAGCCCGTGGTGCACGCACTGATGCCTAATCGCGAGCAGAAAACGTACGAGAAGCTGTTCCAAGTCGTTCGAGCTGCGCTGAGCGAACAGTTCGGGTCAGTCTGCTCTGAGGAAGGAAGCACGATGCATTTTGACTTCGAAGCGGCTTCGAGAAATGCATGTAAAGCGGTGTTCCCGAGTGGAAGGTCAAAGGGTGCACGTTTCACTTTGCGCAGGCGCTAAACAGCAAGATCCAGGAACTGGGCTTGAGTCCCGTCTACAACCAGAGCAGTTCGTCTCACTTTGATCTTCCTCATGCTGGGCTGGTGTGAAAAAATGGGTGCGTCGGCTGGTGGCGCTCACTCTGTTGCAAGCTGAGTTCTCTCACCAGCTGTTCCACACAGTCCTCAAATACCCTCCCACAACCACAGACGACGCAATTGACCAAGAGGTGAGCGATTACTTCGCAAGTACGTGGGCAAGCAGTGTTGAGAAGGTGCACCTCTGGAGTCACTGGGACAACAACGGGCCTTGAACCACTAACCACAGCGAGGCCTACAACAACACTCTCAACAGCCGATTCGAGCGCAAGCACCCTCGCTTTAGTCTCTTTCTGTCCATACTGCAAACCATGGAGAACGCTAGAAGAGTGCTGGTGAGCAATTTGAGAGGTGGTTCGGCCGAACCGGCACCCAGAAAGCCCGAGCCCGAGTACATCGAGAACGACAGAAAGATCTGCCACTACGTCAATCAGTTCCATGATACTTGGCAAGGTCTGCGCTCGAGAATGTTCGGAACGCCGGAATTCGTCACCAAACTCAATCGGGAAATGCTGGTTCATTTGGACCGAGTGCAGTACTGCCTTGGAAACTTTCTCAAATCTGTGTAAAATTGTGCTCGCCCACATGTACTGTACATTTTAAACAACCTGTATGTTTACCAAGTTTGAATTTTCAAGTTAATTGTTATTGTTGATAAGAGAGAGAGAAAAATGAACGGACTGCATTTACTACTGTTTGCTGAGTACGGACGGGCGCATGCAATCACATAATACTTTACAATAGCAGCTCCCATGGTCGAAACAATGATGTCGGACGGACCGGGTCCACTGTGCTATAACTGCGCTTCCACGGCAGCCAACTTTTTGGCTTAAGCACTGGCCTGGCCGGCCGTTTGGCTAATCGATGAGATTTCGGCCATTGGTCGGCGCGGCCCGGCCTGTTTACGCCCCCTCCCTAGCAACACGCTGGTTGCTAAGGAGTAGCCGGCAGTCTGCGAGCTCGCTCGGACAACGAACGTTGCTTTAGCGTTTAGCCCCGTCCCCGTCCGTTTATTAGTAGGGTCACCTTGAGACAGTGCCGTAGAATTAAATGTTGTGTCTGAATGAATCGTATAAAGAGATCTCGGGCGGCATTTTGCAAACTGAAGAATGGAAAGAAGCTGTATTTACCTCCAGAGCCGACTGCCGGCACATTCGATCATGCTCTTTGGGCAATTCGGCATCAATTACCGCTGATGCAAAAAGTATTTGAGGACCGAGGCCGATTGGATTATGTAAGAATAAGATGTTTATCTGTTTAAAAACTGGGTTTTTTAAGCATAATAGTCTCCTTTTAAGCAGAGAACCAGCCAGACATTCCGCTGTCGGTACAAAGAGGCTTGGAGGACTTATTTTGAAAAGTATCCAAAGGTGAACTACTGTTTACTTACATTGTGCATCAAAACAACATAACTGTGCGCTCAAATTTCAAGAAAGATGAGCTTGGTGCCAGTTGTTTGGAAGAATGCCCACGGTTTTACAACTACCAACAGCTTCTGAGTACGGCAGCTAGGAGTCGGTCCCCAAATTCGAAAACAAAGGCCCTGGAAGACGCATGGGAAGCTTATACTCAACTGAAACGAGTGAGTAGAACCGTCTGCCGTTCCAAAACGCACATTTTTTTCTTTGCAAACCACTATTTGAAGATTCAACTGCGTAAAACTGGGGCTCGGCATTCTGGGCTGCATCCACCCGGCTTTGCCACTACATTGCAGTACCAGTACCAACCAAATATGTGTCAACGAGCAGCACAGACTGATGAACCTGAACTGCCGCAAGGTTTCTGGGAATCAGAAACACAAACTATTTGCAGCTACGTCTCTAAACACAAAGGCCGAGCGCTGTTTGAGGTTGTCATTACAAAATTGAAAGTATTTTCACGCACTGTCTGCTTTTTAGCTTCCTATGCGATCAGAATTGCCTGAAATAGCTTGGCCATTCTCCGAATTGCGACCAGAGGAATTTATGAAAGAACAGCTCGAAGATGGTATTGCTAAACTTGAGAATTTCGCCTAAATAACAGCGCTAGAATAACAATTTTAGGTGGTTTGTTCAATGACTACTGCAGCGAAGTGATTGCGCGGACGCACACGGAGCGACCAACAGATCTACAGAAGATTCGGCTAAGGCTTAGAGCTCAGAAGCTCTTCGAAAATGCCTTATCTTGCGTCGCCAAGGTAAGCTGCCACGTTAACTTTGTTTTCTACGGGTTTTCTTTAATAGAACAACAATCAAGCAACGACCACACAGCTGCTAAGGGCTTCTCACTTTGGCCTTGGATGCCAGCTCATTCAGATGCTGCACAGTCGCCTCTGCAAGCAAATGGTGTTAAAGAGGTCGCTTCGCACTGAGATGCCAGACACCGAGATGGATTTGGAGCTGGATGACGTTACTGTGTGCGCCGAACAACTTAACGCAGAGGATTTGGAACGTATCGCGGCTTCTGTGTCCCAGCAGAAAGTGCGCGACGGAGTTGCCAGAGCACGTGTTGACATAACCCGTTTCCAATTTCTACAGTTTGAGCAGACGCTTCTTAAGCTTCACTGCCCAGATTTAGTCAGGCAGCCAAAACGGAAAATCAGCCCAAACGTAAGATCTTTCAGTAAAATGTTTTCTAAGAAAGTAATATGTATAGTTTAAGGTTACCTACACTATCACTTCTCCGGACATCGCAGACTTGTTCTTTAGACAAGCAGGAATAAATCCAGTCCTCAGGCTAGACGCAAATGGAAAGACCTACCACGGGTTAGTGTCTAAACCTTACCCCTTCAAACTGCGGTTTGGTGTAAGTAGAAGTAGCAAAACAAAGTTAAATTTATGTCGGTTGTCTGCCAGTGTTTCGTATAACATTGTGTAATTGTTTGGCTTCAGAGCAACAGCGTATAAATTTTCGGTTCTTAGATTTCTGTAAACACATAGTAAGCCAACAGGTAGAGGCACTGTCCGTCCACTAATGTATTGCTGCGCAAAGGGCGGAGACAGCGCCCGCAGTTGATCCGTATTTGTATCAATAGGCCGTATACAAAAGGCAGGCAAAGGGTCAGTGCGGCCCCGTCCCATTAGTCCCCAGCTCAGCTGGACCTTCCATCGCCGCAGACTTGATCGCTTAAGCAGTATTGATCGGTATTTGTAGGCGGTGTTCGTCAATCGTTAAGTAATTTATGCAACACAACACAAAACCTCAGTAATGACTCAGTTTGACTCCCAGAATAAATACTGACTATTTGTGGCCAAAACCATCAACCACGGCTCCAGATTCGACTATTTTAACAAATATATCTCTATACTTTGTGCAAGTTGTACAGTCGGCTCGTCCGCAGGTCAGGTCAAGAGGGCTCGAGTTAACGGCATCGGGCGGTAGATAGGTGCTCTCTGGGCCTGTCTTTTGATAGAATACTCCGACCTCGCTGAATTCCTCTAAAAGCAAGTAAGAACAGCTAAAATAGATTGATTGATTGATTGATTTGACTTACTGGGTAATAAATCGGTGCTCAGCTCATGGTAAAGGTGGACTTGACCGTACCGATCAAATTGGTTTGTTTGCTGTAGATACGATTTTATGACTTGATGGTAGTGTTCCCGACCTTGCATAGAAACCTAAAATGGTATGCAAATTAATAAAAAACACAATTATTAATATATGCGCCTTACCAATCCCAGTCCTTTCCCTGGCAGTGTTTCAAAGATTTTCCTGGCATGGAATGGTCCGATAACGGCGAAGTTCCAGACTGACTGATTATGAAAGTCATAACCAGAAGACTGGCTGACCGACACTGTCAGATTCTGCAGGTACCGTCCTAAGGTTTCCAACGCGCTGACCTGTTGTTCCGTGACCTCAGATCGAGCCATAATGGCCATGCTGTTACGGAGGATAATAGCCTGGACGTGTAAGAAGGAAAGCCGCTGTTGCAGTGCGATGTAGACTCGAGTCAGCTGACGTGGAAAGCGAATGGCCGCCAACATGACCTTTAGGGTTTGCCCCGTAAAATCGACAGAGTGATGGCAGAGCTTGCGAACCTCTTCTCCATTCAGTCTGAAGATCAAACAAAACCTATCATTAATTGAATTATATTAAACGCATACTTACCTAAACGGACCCAGATCAGTCATTTTGTCAGTCCAGACTTTTTTCAGGTAGTTCCCCACTCGCAACAGCCCTATCGACCTACTGTAGTCCACAAACTGTACAAACGGGTGACCGATCTGTCCATCAGCCTCTTCCTGTCTGGAAAGGCACTCCAACGCAGGGTATCGTGTGCTAGAATTTGTCTGAAAAATAGATCTGTGGGGGCATTTCACACCACTTTTCGAAAGAAAATCGGAAACATCCTTAACAAAACCAAAAATCAGGGTCTTAAAGTAGTGTTTCATAGCGTTTAGCCCCAGGTGCAGTGCACAAGCGTAGAGATGGTCCGCCATCCATCCAATCGGCGGCATTTCACGCTGGCTGCATCCCAGTTCGAAGACGTAGTTGTTTATAAGCTGAAAATTTTAGATTGAAATTGTTAGTCACTTTAGTGATTTAGTTTACATCGTCCGAAGGCTGCCGGCCTTTTGTCCTTTTGTACTCTGCGCAGTACCGTTCCACTTTACTCGCAAACGAGCAACGCTCCTCGTAACTAAACGACTTGAAATCCCTGTCCATTCGAATGTTGGTTCTTCTCAAGTCGTTTTTGCCCTTTGCCTTGCAGGCATTAGCATAGGGACTAAAACCAGGTTCTTTTATTACAGAAAAGAAGGCGTAATTTGACGCTAAACCTGAAGTAACGAGAAGCACAATTTCCACTGCCTACTGCCTTACAGTGCCACGCCTGGTCGCCACAGACAGCTTGGAAAACGAAACGATATCTGATCTCACGTCCGTTCGGGAGAGTGAAATGAACCGGCTCTGATTCTGTCAAGTCTTTCATTTGGTCAGCTAGCAGTTGGCAGTAGCGCAAACACACTGCAGCTCCTTCGTCAAAATTAGCCACAAAAAGTAAACCCAACGACCCAGGGGAGTTCACTCTGGAATATTTACGTAAGTAGCGCGACAAATTAGTGTAAAGAAAGAAATCACTTGAGATAGCGTTCAGCCATTTGAACGGCTAGACTTTGCAGATTACGGTAGCGGCCATCACCACCGATACAACCATCCGAACTGTCTGAAAGGAGAGTTGACACCGAGTGAAGCTCCTTCTTGACATAGCTGACTTCTCGGCGCGCCTTCATCATAACTGTCTAAAAGTTGCTCATCACTGTACCTGGAACAATTAATTAAAAATTGTGTTGTAAGTGGTACTTACGTTAAATGACATAAGTGGCACTCCCGCCTTTTCGCCATTAATAAACTCGGCTGCACTCTTGACCTGGCGAAACACTTGGCGACCCATTTTATGTTGTTCAAAGAATATGACTAAATTTACATTTTAGCAACAAATTTTGAAATAACCATGTTACCACGTAATGTGCGCAGATAGTTCCCATGAGACCGAAACAGTTTTTTCAGTTTCTCTGCTTCACCGTCAGTTCTTTCCTCCCAGTCCAGCCGTTTCTTAGGTCTGGTAAGGTCAATCAACAAACTCTCTAAATACTGTTGTACTTTATAGTAAGCTCTACAAAAAATATTTTCTAACCAAGACTGTCTGAACCGCCGGAAATTCTCTTCAGAGCACTGTGTGCATATTGTCGCCGGTGGCGCCTCCGTCTACCACTCAGTGATTCGTACGGTCTAAACCTAGTCTGCTGAGTCTGAGTGCCTTTAAACCGTGCCAACTCAGCAGTCAGTTTGGCGTTTTCTGCCTGGCAGAGAGCCAGCTGGCTTTCTAAGGTCTGAAGTCTGCTCTGTCCTCCTTCGTCAGCCCTCTTAGAGCAGAACCGCCGTATATGCCGATACATCACGCAGGGACTCGAGAAATTCTTGCCACAGCCGTTTTGGCACGGGATTCGCTGTGGCGAAGCTGAAATACTGTTCTGCTACTGCGCCTACTTGACACCAAAAAAGAACCGCGCAACTGGTGGCAACAGCGTCTGTTAGCGGCACCTTTTAACGTCACTTTCCCAACCAAATCAATAGCAGATTAACTGGGACGGCCTTTCACAAGCGGTCTTTCATTGACTACCACCAGACGCTGTCCCAGACGCTAATTGATCGGTCAAAAATAACAGATATGCACCTGGGTGTGACAAGTTTTGATTGACAAAACAGGTGAAGCCATGTTTAGGCCAAAACAACCCCGCGGCAACTTGCCCAGGCAGATTTATGAGGCAAACGTAGTAGGGGACCCCTCACATAATACACGTACGTACGTACAGTACATTATGTTTACGAAAAGCGCAATTAATCACACGGAAACGGTGGTTTCTTTTCGTTTAAATCTACAGAGCTGCTGCTAAGAGCACTATTTCCAGTTGCATGTCAAGAAGGAATTTTTGCGTAAATCAAATGTAAGAACTTACGCGAGGCATAACTGCGACTTCCCACCGAACTTGATGCAGGCGATTGTTGCGGGGTTGTCTGTTGAATGGAAAATGGAATGCGAATCGCTTGGGACGGCGTTAACTGCAATACACGTAGAACATTTCACAAAAAAACTACATTCATTTCGGCGGAAACCTGGCACATAAAAGGATCAACCACAGTAGAAATGTTATAAACGAAAACGAAAGAAAGTGACGTTTCAAACCTGCATTCCTTGCATAATAGGATCCGGAAAGTTTTCCATCGAAAAAAGGGCAATAAACGCCCGCAGCGGCTCAATTTAGCCGGTCAGCTAATTAATTGCAGCTTACCTTCCCCGCGAGCGCTGTCGGCCGGCCGAGTTTTGGCCGCTTTGCGCTGATTGGCCGAGCGAAAATGTGCACGATGCACAATTGTGCATCGGCCGACGGCCGGTCTCCGCCCCAAGTTGGCCGCCGTGTCGATAATTAGGCGGCGGCCCAGCTGTGCTATAACTGGAACTGTGCTATAACTAAACACTCTACCGTAGCGAGGGCCATTATCTGTGCTATAACTAGACGGCACCGGTTTGACCTGGGGCAGCAACGGCAGGAAAATCGGCCTTGCTGTGCCCAACTCATCCATTAGGCGGCTCGAGACACAGGGCGTTAATGAGGTTCTGTGAGAGGAGGGCCACCAGAGCGAAACTTTTAGACACTTGACAGCATACATGTAACAGCTCCGGGCCGACCTGGGGGGAGGGGGGTAGGGGGGTTTCCTCAGGTGGGGGGTCGAGGGGGGGTTTCGCCCAGGTGGGGGGTCCCAAATTTCAAAAAGCTCCAAAACGCCTAGAAATGCGTTTTAGCACGTTTTTTTCAGTAAGGACGCTAAAAATCGCTATTTTAAGCTGCCAAATAGCGTTTTAAAGCTAAAAACAAGCAAAAAATGACAAAAAGAGCTTCCAAAAACACCGATTTTTCTTAAATATCAGCAGTGGAAACGCCAAATTCGGTTTCCAAAGGCTTTTCAAGTGAATTTTAGGCTAAAAATTAGTGATTTCTGACCCAGTTTGTTAATACTGGAGCCACCACTAGTACTTGTATTTTTTGGTCGGGGGGGGGGTCCCTAAACCTGTCTCGGGGGGTGGGGGGGTGAGGGGGGTTTGGCCTTTCCAGCAGGGGGGGTAACCCCACCCCCAAACCCCCCCTAGTACATGTATGCTTGACAGATTAAACGAGATTACCTACGGCGCGCGCAAAAAGGTCACTTAAAACTTATAAACTGCGCAGGTGATGATATGTGTAGAACCATCTCAAGATAAATTTGATTACTGTAAAAACATAGAATTACCGGATTGTCTGAACGCAGGATAGCTGTTTGAACTTGAGGCCTTTCAGCTTTTATCTGTTGCAGAGCATGGTGCAAAATGGCAGTCACCGCATGGCTTGTCTGTCTTGCTTCATTCAATACACGAACGTATGTGCGAGTTAGGAAGATAATTTTTTCACTGACTGCTTGTTTCACCACTGCCACACAAATGCCAGCTCAGACCCCGCTTGCCAAACCGTTGGTAGGCTTTCTCCGCTATCGCTTTCACTGGAGTCTTCAGCTTCAGCAGTATCTTGGTGTTGTGGATGACTTTGTTTTTTGTGGAGACGAGAACGGAGACGTAACGAGCGGAGAGAGAGGACGAGAAGTAAACCTTTAACTGTTCTATTGTGCTCCAGATCAAATTCTACTGATCAAGCTAGTTCTGAGGGTAGTTCCAAGGTCGTCGCTAGTAAATATACACAATCGATTCTCCGGCGAAACTAGCTGAATTTTCCGCTACACCAGGAGCTCGGTTTCCCGGTTACTGGTTTCTAAACACACAGAGACCTTTAACCTTTGATTAGTTACTGTGTTACTGGCAGGGCAGTCAGTAGCGTCTTATACCCTACCCAGGCAATGTGTCTTTGAGTGTCTATGTCAATGTTCTTTTCATGGTAATGATAGAAAATACATTATACATCTGTTGAGGTTACCTGCCCATTTACAATCCTATGTACATGAGTGATGATAAGGTAAGGTTCCATGCTGTCAGGCGACTGTGTGACACTATTGACATTCTGCTTTGTTCTTATCTAGTTTGATTGAGATTGCAGCCTGCTCATAAGGAAGGAACCTGTGCAAAAAAGCCCAAGTTTTGAGTGTGACTGATTCTAGTTTTAACCATTTACTGTGTTTGGCAGAGTATGCCAGACCAGTTATGCATAATTTAGGTGTCTTTGTACTGCAATTCAAGAGCACTTGGTATACTTATCTTGTGGTGATTCATAATCACAAAGTCGCTTGAGCTGGGCTCCCGAGCCGAGACCGTACAGCATCGGCAACCAAAGGCGCTACTCCAGCTTCGTAAATACCTAGCCAACTTTAATGATCTGGTCTACAGCAATGTGCAAGCATTCAATTTTTTAGAATTTCAGACACTAAAATTGCTAAAAATCACCTGTAAAACGGCAGTTTAGCTGTATTTGAACCTAAATTAGCGATTTTTAGTCTCAAAATCGCGATTTTTATGCGTTTTTAACCATCTTGGCCAAAGCCTTCAACTACTGCGCCATAGTAAATGAAGGCGGTTCCAGTTCGTGGAAGTTCCCTTGCTCCTTCATGATGAGTTGCAGGAAATATTGTCAATTTTCTGCCTAAAACTTGGCCCCTTTGCCTTTGTGTGCAAAGAAAAACTCGCGACCAAAGTGGTTGACGCCATCTGGTCTATAGAACCCAGGTCTCAAACTGCTGCTGATCGTTGCAAGAGAATACGTCTTTGTTAGGAATTGCATCAGAGGTTCTAGTAGGCACTGTATCTAAATAGATGCATCAGCCTGTTTTAAACCTTGCTCCTGGTTGTATGTCGGAACAAGATGCATTGTTTATGTCCATTCAAACATGCTTGTGTTTGCTTATGCTTTTGCCTACTGATGTTGTGACGCTGTGTTTTTTCATTAAAATAAGTTAAAATAACCTATTCTGAGCTCATTTACACCTAATCCAGGCATATTTTTTATCATTTTTTATACAAAATTCTTCCAAAAAATTCCTGAGGGGGGTAGCGGCCGACTAAGGGGGGTAGGTCAGAGCCTGGGGGGGGCAACTCACCCTCATGTTTTTTTAAAACTTTGTTCACTTAACCCGTACGTGAGTAAGGAAAAATTTAATGGTTTACATAATGGTATTACGCATGAACTTCAGAGTTCTCATCAATTCAGTCTGACTCTGAAGTGATCAAACCCAAACCAAGAATTAACTGAGTGCAACTGGCTCTTTCATTATCTGAGTTGTGGCTGGTATTGTTGCTTTCCGTTGAAGGAGACTTATCATTATTGAGTTCCTCCTCTTCCTCGCTATTGTCTTCTGCCTCCTCATCAAGGTAGCGGGGTGAAGACTCGAGACAAAATGACAGCAGGCGTCCAGTTATTCCCTGATGTATTTGGATTTGGCAGTGAGGAAGATCACAACACATATAGACATGTTGGTTTGACTTGGTAGTGATGGTGGCGTTGTTTAACCATTAACGCGGTGGTACAAACCTACTTGGTAACAGTGCTGTAGTTTTACTGACTGTTATGTATTGTCTGTTCTTTATTTGAGTCTCCAACCCCTCGTTTGAACCATGCTGTTGGTGTGGGTTGAGAGAATAAAGTTGAAAGGTGAAAGTATACTTTTGCGCATTAACTTCACCAACTAGAGGTGGTTAAACTGTATCATGATCAATTGTAATTTGCTTTACTCGTATCGGGCTCATTCCTCAAAATCACAATTTTCAACAGGTGTGTGGGTGTCCCTACCCAGGGGGAGTATAGGGGGTGCATGGTGCCTTGCATAAGGTACCACATCCGATTAAATTATATAGTATTCCTTATTTCAGATGCCTGAAATTCACTTTATCTTCCCGAAGGTCTTCATCACTAAATGCAAGATGGGGGGCGTTTTTAACACCAAATGCAAGATTTACACCGACCTCAAGAGAAACTACTTCGTCAAACATATGGATTCATCGAAGGAAAATGATTCAACGTTTTCCCGGAATGCAAAATGCAGATTTACAAAGAAAACATTGTGATCATAGGGATTCTCGATAAAAATTACACAAAGATTGACAAGAAGTTTTGATTGACTAAGCTGGTTTTGATATTTGATATTGGACATTTGATAGCACAATGCGTTCCAACCAGACCTGTTTACATAACCATATTACACATAGGGATACTACGGTCGAGCTGCTTCAAAAGTATTTGAATTGCATTCTAGTACTCTGCGCCCAATGTATTCTAAAAGATGCCGAACCAGAGGTTGCTGTGGAAGAAAGAACACCAGCTGCAAAGCATCCCAAACTGACGCCTGTCTCTCCCCTGAATAGCTCAACCGGAAAGGCGTCTGTGGGTTGATGTGCACGAATCTTGTTACCGTAGTCGAGCAGATCCATCAACTCTCTAGCTATTGTGGGCTAAAACAAATTACAACATTATCGCTTCATTTGGCAGACAAATGTATGAAGCAGTTTACCTGATGGTAACTGAGAACGACCTGAGGTCACTTCATCCTCACCACCATCCCCTCTAATATTCGGACTACCCACTTTCGCGTTTCAACAGATCCATGATCCGTGGTTTTTGAGTGATGTAATGTACTAACGGCTTTTTGTTGAAGTCCACTTGTGGATTATTATTTTCAGGTGCTTGAGCAAGGTAGGCACCGTGAGCGAAACGCCGGAGGCTGACTAGACGGTGACCAGCAGCTGATAACGGTCTCTATGTTTTTCAAATTCTGTGACATAGTGGTGTACCGCTTCGCTGCGCCAGTTCACCCAGTCCAGCCCAACCTAAACATGCTGTTCTTTATACATGCCCAACGGGCATCAAAATCGGGCCCGGCCAGGCCACGGGGGCCTGAAAATGATGCCCGGCCCGGCCCGGCTCGTCCAAAATCACTGACGGCATGCCCGGCCCGTGCACATCTCTAGCCCAAACTCAGGTGCAGAGTAGCACTGGTATGGGCCTCTTTTGGCATAATACACTTAGGTCATAGCAGTTTGCACAATTTATTTCAGGCTGGTTGAAAACTTTGAACGCGTTTTTCTCGTTTCATCTATTTATGGACTGAGGCATTTCTTCGTCTGAACGCTTCAATTTTCAAATGCGATTTCTTGGTGCTGACCATAGAACTGTTGTGAATTTCGCACATATACATGTGTAATTCCACAAATTTAATCGAAGATAGAGGTAAACTTGTGTAAGTTCGTCGAAAATCCATCGATATTTGTGCTCGGTTAATAACAGTTGGCACTTGATATGGTAATTGACCCATTGACTGGTGGACAAATTGATACCAGCAGTATCGCAACTGTCGACCTAACCCAAATCTATCCCAGATTAATGGTCCAGACTGCTCACTGAAATTCCGACGAACAACTACAAAACGAGAATGAATTGTATGTACAAGTGGCTAACTGGCCATCTGGACTAACTGACATTCTACTAAAAGGAGAAGAAAAAGCCGCAGAATTGGAGAGTGGTTTGGAAGTAAACTACAACCTAAAGATATTGGATGCACAACAAACAATGGAAACACAACTTCCAACAGCACCTCCTCCTACTCCCAAGCTGGCACGCCATAACCATTTTTGGCTCAACCCGGTCCTGGAGTCAAACTACCCAAACTCGACATTCCAATGTTAGTGGTGACCCCACCAAATGGGTTGAATTTTGATAATATTCAGTACACAGTACCTCGTTACCGGAGTTGAGAAATTCAATTACAATAGCTGAAAGGACTGTTGAAAGGAGTTGCAAAAACAACAATTGAGGGGATTGCTTCAACCGACGAAAACTACCTGAAAGTCATTGCAATGTTAAAACAGCTGTAAGCAGAACTCGTTATGAGCCCGTCTGTGCATGACCATTGATTGAAACTGGTCAAAGGCCCCTTTGGCTGATGCTGTGGTTGCCTGCCCGCTCTGTCTGTGCTAAGAATATGGCGAACGCTCTGCCTGCCCGAAAACGGTTTAACCCTTACATGCGACAACCAATTTATTCGCTTAGAAAAAGGGGTGTCATTTACAAGCAAATTGTTGAAGAGCTTAAACAGGAGAACCTGTTGGTGTCCTATGATGGCATGCGACGCTGTCGGCAACGAATGCCGTTGAAATTCCGTCTTTCTGATCTACCAAAAAGCGGCCGCCTACAGCGTTATACTGCCGACGTCTGCCGCTATGTTCACACGCAATTATTAATGAACAACGAGTTGACGGCCACTCATTTGCATCGAATGATTTATTCCGTTTTTGGTCTTTCAATTCAATTCAACAATCAAACGGTACCGCAAGCGACTTGGATGGTGATTGACGTCTGTCTACTAAACCTGTACTCATAAAGAAATACCGCCTTTAATGTGCGCATGTTTTTGTCCTAAATAGCCTCAAAGCTTCCCTGGTACCCTGGACGTCCACTGTGGCCCTGGCGACATTTACCTACTCTTATTACTACGACCAAACCAACAAATCCACCTGCGGCATGCTGGAGCATAATCTGGTACTTCGGTTGTTTCAACCTACAGTAGGGTGTAGCCTAGTCTGTAGTGAACCTGCTTATCTCTGTTTACAT
>JASANB010002397.1:0-40470 GCA_030248155.1 Sabatieria punctata | reverse complement strand
TGACCTGTAAGAAAATAGATCGAATTGAATCCAATCCCTAGTCGACCGATTTTGGTTGGATCCTCCGATTTATAGGACTGTTCCAGCTTCTGAATGTTGTCCCAGTCTTTGTTCGAAAAAACAGCATTGTTGTAGGCCAATAGCGATACACCCTGACAGCTGCGCAAGCGGGGATCGTACAAAGTTTCGGTTCCGAACTCGGTTATGTCCAAGATGAGGTGCAGCTCCGTGGCTGCAGCGTCGTCTGCATTCTGTAGCAATTCCTAAAATAGCAGATATTCCATTCTGGGAAGTAGACATGTTTGCATGAAAATGTTCGAACGGAAAAAAAGGAAAATTTCCGGAAGTTTTCTGGAAGATTTCCAAGGAGGTCAGGAAAAAATGGAAAAAAGGAAAAATTCATTAGAGATTTCTAGTTAAACTGATACATTTCCCGCTTTTAATGGGATCTAAGCTTTAATTAGGTACATTTCCGTATTGAGTTCAGTTTGTTGAGTGAAGCTTCATTTCTGTTCCTAATTGTGTGTTTTCTCTGATGAAGTGTGCTCTGTTGATGATGATGTGCTCTGTTTTAACAGATATAAATATCAGCCAGATCCGTGAGATGACCCTGCTTGCCCCCTCGCTTTGGCACCAAAGTGATTTTCTCGCAAAATGCATCTTAAAAATCGCTAAAAAGTGGTCTTCCGCCAGACTACAAAGCGCTATACAGATAAAAGCAGCAGTTTTACAGCTAATCTCAGAAATTCTAGAGTCTAAAATTGTAATTAATTTGCAGACAATTGACTTAAGAATTGCTAAAAAAATCCCATATACGTATGCAGGCAAAGGTAAAAAATACCTTCAAGATCTGTCCGTCTGGGTAGCGATCCAAAATTCGTCTAATATAGACCGCCAACGGCGGCGGTGTTTGGCCGAATTGATGGCCGCTCATCCTACCAACAAAGGTCACTCTTCTTTTGGGAAACGGAACCACGTATTCTAAGTTAATTTTGGACAACTGCCGTCGGCAGTGTAGTGTTTTAGGTAAATTTGACTGCAGAAGAAGTTAATCAGTTGATTCTCGTTTTATGAACTATAAGCGGCTAGCATAAAACAAGTCCGAGCGAGGACCATAGCAACCAATGGTTCAGTGTAGTAGAAACTCTACCGGAGATTCCAAAATCGATAATAAATTGCACGTAGGCTAAGCTATAATTTATATTTCTGTCACCAAGTCGGATTCGAGGGACATTTGACTGTGGCTGTCTGTCGAAAATTCGGCTCTTCTATCCAATTCATGCTTGACTTGCAACTACTGTTGTTTAATACCGGATGCATCAAATGTGTATGCGTATGCGTTTGCGTATACGCATTCCAATTACAAATGCGTATGAGTTTGCGTATACGCATTGCAAAAAGCTAATGCGTATTTTGCGTATTGCGTATGCGTAATGCGTAATCTCAGAAACATTCAGAAATTTCACTGAACAGTTTTGCTCTACAGTATGCTGTTTAGGTATCCAGCATTGAATATCCATGTTTTTTAGACTACTCTGAGGCTTTGGGATAAGTTCTGACTTCAAAAAGAATTGCATTACAGTATCTACAGCATACATATAACAAACAGGGGTCTGCCGGTCTGCCCCGATGGGGACGCCTCCAAGACGATTTTCCGACCCCCTCCGATTTTTGTGGTAAGTAATTTTTTGAGCAAATTTTTACGATTTTTGCCATTTCAGACACAAAAATTGCCAAAATCGCCTGTAAAACAGCACCTTTTAGCTGTATTTCACCCCAGATTAGCATTTTTTACGATTTTTAGCCTAAAAATGGCCATTTTTGCGATTTGTGAGCGTTTCTTAGTGACCAGTTCCCTCTCCAGAATTCGGGCTCAGCAGACGCCAGACCCTAAATCCTTCTACGAATAACCTGTTACATGTATGTATGTACAGTACATATGGTTTCAACTGGCAAGCAATATGCGCTTTCAGGAACAAAGAACGAGGCTTTGTAGGAACGAAAAAAGTTTGTTTCAATGTTCATTTCAAGAAGAAGTCTAGTAGCAAAACATACATGGAAACATAAACAGATAGCCTGAGCATACAACACAACTGATGTCACCCAAAACTGTAGAAATAGAAACTATAAATTCAAGGATTTATCACAGGTTTCCTTTCCTCTCAAAACTTAGCCTCTTTTTTAAATAGTAGCAAGCAAAACTTTGTTGAAGCTTCAAATTATCTCAGAAAATTCCTGGTACCCTCACCTCACACTAAAAACATGAAGAACAACCACAATTAGGTAACAACTTGAACTAAATTTTTTGCAAGACATTAGAAAAGGTAGCTATTTTTCGTACCCAATACGCATTACGCAAAAATATGCAAACTTTTGGCAGAATGCGTAATAATATTGCGTAATGAAATTCAAATGCATATGCGTATGCGTATGGGTATACGCATTCTGAAACGCAATGCGTACTTTGCGTAATGATATGCGTAATGCGTATACGCATGCAACAGTACTTGCAACCGATTAAAATATAGCTTTTAGCTTAACCTTTTGCAAATGACTTCGTTTTGAACGTATCGGAAAGTTTCTCGCTTTCCGATGGGTTCACAGTCCGGTTTTCCGATATGTTCGGTCCAGCTTTCTAATATGTAGGTTGTTTTCAGATTGTTTGGTTTAGTTCAGTAAACTGATAGACTGAAAGTTTTTGAATAATTTCAACTGCAAGCGTCATCTAAACATCTAAAACAACAAATTTTCAGTTTGCGACTGGTTGAAAACGGGTTTCCAAGAGGGTCTGAAATAACTTTCCGATAGGTCTGAAACAGCTTTCCGAATGTTTACCATCATTTCTTGCTTGCTTGCTTGGTTGGCCAACTACGTCATATGGCGTTGGTCATTTCAAAGGGTTAAAAGGCGGCTAAATAAACTTAGTTAGGAAGCGGTAATAAAGTGTTTATCTAATAATCTTAAAAAAGTAATTAGTTTGTTTATCTTTCATTTAAAAAGGATTCATTCAAATCCATAGAGATTTAGAGTTGCTAAAAGTAAAAGAATCTGTTGGTAAAATTCTTTTTTATTCGAAAGTCAAATTCTTTTTTGCTGGACCCTGTATATTCAGTAGCGTTTCACTTAATCACTCTATGCGCTGTGGTTTTCAAACAAGGGGTCAATATCGAGACTGACCTTCCTGACACCTTATCAGCAAGGCAAAATCACCGTAGCAAATACCTCTGCGCCTATCTGTTTTTGCCAGTTGTAGGTTTATTATCAGCCGCTGACAACGCATAGCGTCTGATACTCTGCAACCATGTCTCTTCTAAAACTGGCCGTGTTGTGCATATTTATTTCTCTTAGTGAATCTCTAGAAAATGGACTGGTTCGCACCCCGCCGATGGGTTGGATGTCCTGGGCCAAATTCTACTGCCAAACCGACTGTCTGCATCATCCTTTATCTTGCATTAGCGAGAGACTCTATGTGGACATGGCCGATAGATTGGGTATGTACTGTACTATTCTTTGTCAGAAGGCAGACCAGGAACAAACTTTTTTGTTCGTCCTATTTGTGTTCGTCTGAGACTCCGGCCAGACATGGCCAAGTGGGGGCTGAGGGGAGTTGGCCCCCTCAGGCTCTGACCTACCCCCCCTCACAGACATGGGCTAGCATTTCGGCTGAGGGGGGGCAGAATTTTCAATTCCTGAGGGGGGGCTGAGGGGGGGGTAGGAGCGCCTGAGGGGGGCTGAGGGGGTGGTAAGCCAAAAAGTCCGATTTTTGGCTAACATCAAGGTTTTTTGGCTTATTTTTGGTTAAAATAAACTAAAATAAGCTATTCTGAGCTCATTTACACCTAATCCAGGCATATTTTTATCATAATTTTCTATACAAGATCCTTCCAAAAAATTCCTGAGGGGGGGTAGCGGCCGGCTGTGGGGGTAGGTCAGAGCCTGAGAGGGGGCCAACCCCCCCTCAGCCCCCCCCCCCCCTTTGCCTCCCTCTGTCTGCCCCCTCAGCCGGCCGTTACCCCCCTCCTCAGGAATTTTTTGGAAGAATTTTGTATAGAAAATTATGATAAAAATATGCCTGGATTAGGTGTAACTGAGCTCAGAATAGCTTATTTTAACTTATTTTAATGAAAAATAAGCCAAAAAACCTTGACTCTAACCAAAAATCGGACTTTTTGGCTTACCACCCCCTCATTCCCCCTCAGGCGCTCCTACCCTCCTCAGCCCCAACCCCCCCTCAGGAATTGAAAATTCTACCCCCCCCCAGACGAAATGCTCCCAGGTCTGAATCCTGGCGGCAAGCAAAAGCTAACATAAGTTCTTGGCCAAAAATTAACACTGTTGTTGTAACTTTTTGTCCATTTGGACTACATAGGAGTAGCCAACTGCTATAGAGCAGGAGGAGACACAAGGTCCGGCAGCCTCCATAACAACAACCCTCCCCTCTTGCTGTTGGTGTGTGAAAGCTGCAAGACAGCTAAGGTTTGGTCCCCATTTATCTACTTGCCATTACTAACTTTCGACCGCCTGGTTGGGTTTTGTGTCGATTACTTCCCATCGCCTCGACAGGTTTCGAACCCACAAACACACCGCTTCCACGGGTGTTGGGGCCGCCGTGACACACGGGATAGTGTAAACTACCCATGGCCAAGAGCACTTTGTGTTCAAGTGTAGTCAGAACCGAACCGGCGAACCTAATGGCAGCAAGGCGGAAGGTTGTTTGAAGACAAGGCTACCCCATTAAAAGGCTCTGTAAAGAGCGCGGGGTGTCCTGAGCCGTCCGAAAGGACAGTGGAACTGAGAAAAAAACAAAAAAACAAACAACATGCATATGAACGTATTTTCAGCGTCGGACGGGTATTTGGCCGCAGGCTACCAGTACGTACACATCGACGATTGCTGGATGGCTCACTCTCGAGACGCTCAAGGAAAATTAGTAGCCAATAAAACCCGCTTTCCGCACGGTATGAAATGGCTAGCAGATTACGTACGCAATATACTTTATTTTCACTTACTTTTACTCACTAAATCTTTGTTAATGTCAGGTGCATTCAAAAGGCCTCAAGTTCGCCACTTATGAGGATTTCGGCACGAAAACCTGCGCCGGCTATCCAGGCAGTCAGCACCATTTGAAGACTGACGCCCAAACTTTTGCCTCCTGGGGCGTCGATTACCTGAAACTGGACGGATGCAATGCGCAGGGGGGAGTGGCCGCCTACGCCAAAGGTTACCCGACTATGGAGAGGGAGCTAAATGCCACTGGCAGACCAATGGTCTACTCATGCAGTTGGCCCGCTTATTTACCTGCAGATAAGGTTAAATGTTATCTTTTAAGTTAGTGAAAAGGTCACAAAACATGTTTTAGCCGCGGCCGTACAAAGCAATAGCAGAAAACTGCAATTTATGGCGAAATTGGAACGACATATCGGCTAGTTGGAAATCGATCCAGAGTATTATCGATTATTTTACAAAGTACCAGGATGACCTGATCCCTGTGCACGGACCGGGAAGCTGGAATGATCCTGATATGGTAATTTTTGGGTAAATTTAAATGGACTGACTGACTTTAATGGAGAGAGTTTTAGATCGTTGTGGGGAATAGCTTGGATCTAACAGTGGAACAATGCAAAGCTCAAATGACAATTTGGAGCATTTGGTAAGGCATCTATATACAGTATAGATCAAAAAAAATGTCCCATCGCTTTTTCGGCCTTCACTCAAACGCTTCGTTCTCAGTCACTTCTTTACCGATTTGGCTCAAATTTTCAGCAAAAATTAACAACATGGTTGGCTAAATATTCTGCAAGTGTGGTGCCAAAATTCCGACTCATACTGGTTTTATGACCCGAAAACTAGGAATGAGGGTGGTCCACGCAAATTTATTTTTTTTCGGTAATACAATGAATACAGGCCTGACACTTGCAGGAATGATTGGTGTTGCCATTGGGCATAACATAATAAGCGGGCAGCCCTGTAGCTCAAAGGGCACTAAAATGGGGGAATTTCAAAAACATAAGTGAAAATCCCATAGTTAAGAAATCCGCACCTTCTAGAATCAAAGCACTGAATCTGTTGTTAATCAACACAGATTGTAGCAGGAAGTTCGACAAATAAATGAACCTGATATTTAAACTCTGTTACACACCATAGAAACCATCCCTGCAGCGTTTTTTGAAAATTGAAAATCTTTAGAATCGTCATTTTGCCGGTTTTACGAAGAAAAGTCATATTTCATCATGTTTTTGAAATTCCCCCATTTTAGTGCCCTTTGAGCTACAGTGCTGCCCGCTTAGTATGTTATGCCCAATGGCAACACCAATCATTCCTGCAAGTTTCAGGCCTGTATTCCTTGTATTACCGAAAAAAAATAAATTTGCGTGGACCACCCTCATTCCTAGTTTTCGGGTCATAAAACCAGTATGAGTCGGAATTTTGGCACCACACTTGCAGAATATTTAGCCAACCATGTTGTTAATTTTTGCTGAAAATTTGAGCCAAATCGGTAAAGAAATGACTGAGAACGAAACGTTTGAGTGAAGGCCGAAAAAGCGATGGGACATTTTTTTATCTATACTGTATGTACATACAGGGTGTCTCAAAAAAATGATCACATTTCTTTTTACTGCCATTTCCGCAAATTTTGACCAAATAGGCTGAAATTTGGACCATAGGTGCCAAAACTCGTGCAATTTTATGTGTTAAAGTTTGGTGCACTAGGCTTGACTCATTCCCGAGAAATTTCAAAAAAAGTGAAATTTGTTAAATCAATAGTGAAAGCCGGTCACCGAAAAAATGATCACATTTCTTTTCACTGCCATTTCCGCAAGTTTTGACCAAATAGGCTGAAATGTGGACCATAGGTGCCCAAACTCGGGCAATTTTATGTGTTAAAATTTGGTGCACTAGGCTTGACCAATTCTCGAGAAATTTCAAAAAAAGTGAAATTTGGTAATTTCAATACCAAAAGCCGGTCACCGAAAAAACGTTACATTACATTATCGCCTAAACTCTAACGATAGCGTTGGAGTTCATGCGTCAACTTTTTACACACGAATTACCCTGAACTTCTGCGTTTACACTCCAAATTTCATCCAATTCCGTCAAAAATTAGAAAAGATATAGGAAAAGGAAATGTTTCCATTTTTCGGTGACCGCCTTTCACTACTGAAATTACCAAATTTCACTTTTTTTTTAAATTTCTCGGGATTGAGTCATGCCTAGTGCACCAAACTTTAACACATAAAATTGCCCGACTTTTGGCACCTATGGTCCAAATTTCAGCCTATTTGGTCAAAATTTGCGGAAATGGCAGTAAAAAGAAATGTGATCATTTTTTTTGAGACGCCCTGTACATTGTATGCATGGTCGGTAGTTCAGACGGGGATGACTGGGTCTCCAAGCGTAGTTGCCTGCAAATTTTCGGCGGGAAATTCAAACTTTTTGGCGATATATTTCATTTTTCGGCTAAAATTCAAAGTTTTTGAGTAAAAGTCAATTTTTTCATCTAAAAACTTCTGGAAATCTTGATTTCCAACCAAATTTTTGTCCAAATATCGGAATTTTCGATGAAAATTTGGGGGTCAGTGCATAGTTGCCTTGACCAAGCGTGCGTACAATGTAGTTGCCAGGATTTATTTCTGTAGCTTAAAAATGCAAGGAGGCTTGCTAATAGTTTCTGAAAGCGCTTAGTAAAGTTTTATTTTCGTCCCCATACCCCGCTGGGACCCCTCATGAACATATATGGTATAGGAAGAGTTTGAAAATTATACGTATTTTATATTCTCAATTAGCCCTGGGCTTCTATTGATTCAGATTTCTTTTAGATGGATATAATTTTTCAAACGTTTTTAGGAAGTATTCGAGACTGGTTTTTTCATTTTTTCAAACTTGCTTAGGGGGCTTCTAATCGAGACTATACGGTTCTCTATACAGAAAACAATTTTTTGCATAATGTCAGACACGAAATTTCCTGAAAACAGCTATTTTAGCTATATTTAACAACCACTTTATTTTTGAAAGTTTAGGTCAGCACCTCTGATAATGTCCAACGATCTGCGCTACATTGCCAAAGCTTACAAAGAAATCTTACTCAACCGAAAAGTGATTGCCATTGATCAAGATCCTCTGGGTATTTGGGGCCGAATGGTAAAAAAGGTACAATGTAAATTATCAAGCTGGAAAAATTTTAACAAAAGTGGCCGTTTCAGAACGCCGACATAAGCATCTATGTGAAGCCAGTAACTCCGGTCGATCCGAAGACCAAAGCCCATTCGTACGCAGTGGCCTTCCTAAACAGGAACCTAAATCAAACGGTACACAGTACAGTACATGGTATACATATACAGTCAAGCACTTAACGCCGTTTATGATACCGGTACCTAGACTAGTGACACCATATATGGTACCCCCACGTTCGGGTCCTGTGGTGGTACCATATAAAGTATCGCCACATATACTGTGGAGTGTGGTACTCATACCTTGGCATTGGTGCCTGTCCGGTACCATATATGGTACCACTCCGTTCACAATTTGCACTATATATGGTACCGGCACCCATGGCCATTGGTAGGGGTACCATATATGGTACCACCACAGGCCCCGAACGTGGCGGTGCCATTTTGGTGCCACTAGCCTAAATACCGGTATCATAAACAACATATTCCACCTACTCCTAGTCCGAAAAGGACAAAAAGTTACAACAACAACAACAACAGCATAAGTGCCAGACTGATGTAACTCAGTAAATCAAAAAGAGCGATTTTCTTCAGAAAACAGCATTGGTGGCAAAGTTAAGTGACTTGGGTTTGAACAACACAGACGGTTATAATGTAGAAGATCTATTTTCTGGCACCAAACATGGACTCCTCAAACCGACGTCCCACTTTTCGGCGACGGTTAAGAGCACCGGTGTGGTGCTGATAAAAGCCACTATTGCACAGAAAACGGCTGCGAGAAGGATGAAGACCAAGCCTATCGATTACTTTGACTTTAACGAAAAGCTTGTAGACCAATGGCTATTCTAGAAGATTTGACTGTATTTTTCTACGTATAAACTGCGTCTGTATGTCATATGATCAGGGTGATAGACTGAACGCAAATGGAAGCAGGTCACACAGTCTCTTACTGTTGCTAAGCAAATTATAATTATAATGAGCAGAAGTCAATCATGTGGTCACCTTACTCTGAATATTTATTGGGGCACAAAAGGTGAGAAAACTGAAAAAACGTTCTTTCTAGCAGTTTACATAAAAAATAGCTTCTTTCATGGTACGCTTTACGCATTTATAAGCTTACCGTAAGCTCAAGACAGCTCAAAATTCCGATTAGGGACTCAATTTGTATAAAAACTACATTAAAAATCCTTAAAATTTCGAAGAAAAGTGACTACAAATTCGCAAATCCTGAAATAGTAGTTTATAGACAAAGTCAACTTGTAGTCTTGATGACGTCACAATCGACGAAAATATGTAGTTTGTAAAGTACTTCAAATTAGGTCTACACAGTCCTCAAAACCCTGTTTCGAGCAGAGAAAACGTGGCTAAATAAAACGCGTTCGGATTTGAATGCAAGTGCTAAAAAATATAGGTAAACAGTCTGTATGTAGCTCAGCGGAAAAACATCCAGTGTGTACACAAGCCAGGAATTTGCACTTTGTAGGGTGTAAAATTAGCTACATACACTGCGATAAGAAAACGCGACAAACAGTCAGTCCAAAAACACCGCGTTCGTCTTTGTCCTTTCAAGCTAGAAACATGTCAGAATGCGAACTAAAAAGTGAGTGAGGACCATTTCTTAAAGACAAATTATATTATTTTGGCTTTAGGAGCCTCTCTATGGCGCAGTTCGCGTCTCTGCATAGCGATCGTGGGTTTCTTTGGCTTCGCTGTGTTGTACGGGCAACGAAGCAACTTGAGTGTGGCCTTGGTTTGTATGGTCAACAACACTGCAGTCAAGGCAGAAACCATTCCAGAAGTGTATACCTTGTCCAATGCATCGGAAATACACCGACCAATGCGTTGTCCTGCTAGAGGAGATGCCAAACAAATTGTAAGAGAATTTGTCTAGAGTAAGTTTTATCTGACTAATTTGTTTCTAGGATGATGGAGACTTTCTGTGGACCAAACAGCAACAGGGAATCATATTAGGCGCTTTCTTTTGGGGCTACATTATAACACAGCTTCCTGGAGGTAGTCTGACACTTAACGTCATATCATATATGGCACCGGTACCACAAGGTTGGGGTGCCATATATGGTACCGGTACCACAAGGTTGGGGTGCCATATATGGTACTGGTACTACAAGGTTGGGATGTCATATACAATATGGTACCGGTACCAGAAAGTAGGGGTGCCATATATAGTACCGGTACCACAAGGTTGGGGTGCCATATATAGTACCGGTACCACAAGGTTGGGGTGCCATATATGGTACCGGTACCACAAGGTTGGGGTGCCATATATGGTACTGGTACTACAAGGTTGGGATGTCATATACAATATGGTACCGGTACCAGAAAGTAGGGGTGCCATATATAGTACCGGTACCACAAGGTTGGGGTGCCATATATAGTACCGGTACCACAAGGTTGGGGTGCCATATATAGTACCGGTACCACAAGGTTGGGGTGCCATATATGGTACTGGTACTACAAGGTTGGGATGTCATATACAATATGGTACCGGTACCAGAAAGTAGGGGTGCCATATATAGTACCGGTACCACAAGGTTGGGGTGCCATATATAGTACCGGTACCACAAGGTTGGGGTGCCATATATGGTACCGGTACCACAAGGTTGGGGTGCCATATATGGTACTGGTACTACAAGGTTGGGATGTCATATACAATATGGTACCGGTACCAGAAAGTAGGGGTGCCATATATAGTTCCGGTACCACAAGGTTGGGGTTGCCATATATGGTACCGGTACCACAAGGTTGGGATGTCATATACAATATGGTACCAGTACCAGAAAGTAGGGGTGCCATATATAGTTCCGCTACCACAAGGTTGGGGTGGCATATATAGTACCGGAACCAGAAGGTAGGGGTGCCATATGTGGTACTGATACCTTATATGCTTTGTACTACCACAGATACTGAAGATGCAGTAGGGGTGCCATGTACCTTCTCTCGTACCGATGCCATATATGGTGTTAAGTACAGCACTATATATTTATTAAATCTTGTTTATGCAAATTTTTGTATTCTCTCTCAGGTGTTCTGGCCGAACGCTACAGTGGCAAGTACGTACTGCTGATTGGAATGGGCATAGCCACCTTATGCTCCCTGCTTACTCCAGTAGCGGCTAAAGCAAGCTACATCTGGCTAATAGTTGTGCGCGTAATAATGGGTCTGGGAGAAGTGAGCTAAACACGCATTACAAATAAGTGAATGGAAAAATCAATATTCAGGGAGTGGTCTACCCGGCCATGCACGCAATTTGGTCGCACTGGGCGCCATTTTCCGAACGCACCATTCTCGTCGGCTGCACCTACGCCGGGGCGCACATTGGAAATGTAAGACAGTTATTACTTCTGCTGTTACGCTTTATGCAAATTTTAGATTATCGCCATGCCCGTCTCGGGAACGCTTTGTCAGCAAGTGGGATGGGAGGCTATCTTCTATCTTTTTGGTGAGAACTTCAATCTTACTATTATAATTAACTTCTTCTACTGTAGGTGGTCTAAGCGCAGTTTGGTGCTTGGCGTGGCTGATTTTCGTTAGCGACACTCCTGCTGAACACAAGCGAATCAGTGACAAAGAAAGACAGTACATCGAAAAGTCATTAGAAGGTCATATTGTGGTTGGCACGAGGGTAAATAGAATAATGGTGTTTCAAGGAACAAATTGAATTAACTGACAAGTTATTAGCCTAAGAAAACGCCCTGGTTGGCCATAGTGACATCGGGTCCGGTTTGGGGCATAATAGTTGGCCATTTTTGCTCGGATTTGGTGGATATTTGGTTCTCACTGAACTGCCGACCTATATGAGTGAAGTGCTCAGATTTGACATTAAATCGGTAAAGCAGAAGCTTTGAATTTAAGATAGTTTACTTGGTTTTTATCTACAGTTACATATGCACAAACAAACCATTCCAACATACGTACAGTATACATACCAGGTCATCATAATGCGCCAGAGGTGATTGGTTGGGGGGTTTGAACCCGGCTGAGAGACAGAGCAAAAATTCACTGGGTCGACTACCAAAAACCGCTGTTTTACAGTAAGTTTAACAATTGAATATAGTCTAAAATTGTAAAAATCCCAGAAAAATCGATGGGGAGAGAGAGAAAAATCGATGAGAGTTTCCAGTCCGGGTTTCTGGCTCTAGTCGGTCACGGGAAGATCACCAATTTATGGATTCCAAGCCCTTTCTGCCAAAGCCGTAAGCCCAAGCCTAAGCCTGAATTTAAGACGGAAGTTCAACTAACGATAGGTGTAATATCATTTCTTAAGGTAAGGTGGTTTATAGATGACACCAGACATGGGCAAAGGGGGCTGAGGGGGTTGATCCCCCTCAGACTCTGACCTACCCCCTTATCAGGCCGCTGTCTCATGAATTTTTACTAAGAATTTTGTATAGAAAATTGTAATAAAAATATGCCTAGATTAGGTGAAGTACCTAAATGAGCTCATAATAGCTTATTTTAACCTATTTTAGCGAAAAAAATAAGCCTAAAAACCTTGATTTTAGTAAAAAATCGGACTTTTTGGCTTACCGTCCCCTCAGCCCCCCAGGATTTGAAAATTTACCACCCCCTCAGGCGAAATGCTAGCCCATGTCTGACTGACAGTGGAGGTAAAACGCCGCATACGAACTGTACGTATATATACTGTATGTATAGCTGAACAAACTACTTACTCACTGATATCATGTTTGTGGTGAGCCTGAATTTAGAACGGAGCTTTCTCTGCACTGCCCTACGCTTCCCTGTTTGTGGTCGGGAACCTGGCTACCGTAATTTCCGATTACCTCAGACACCACAAGATTATCAGCACTCGAAAGGTGCGGAACATAATGATGCTTACAGGTTATTCTTTCACATATTTATTCTCCAGATTATTTGAAACAAAATAAACAAAATCTGTGCTGTTTATAGCCCTGATAGGCCAAGCAACGTTTATGGTGGCAACCGGGTATCTGCGGTGCGAACAAACTACCGTAGCCGTGGCACTTTTGACTTTGTCATCGGGAATAAGCGGCTTCAAATACGGTGGATTTCTGGTGAACCATGTGGACATTGCCCCCAGATATGCTGGAACGCTGATGGGCATTATTTCTGGCACCAAACATGGACTCCTCAAACCGACGTCCCACTTTTCGGCGACGGTTAAGAGCACCGGTGTGGTGCTGATAAAAGCCACCATTGCAGAGAAAACGGCTGGGAGAAGGATGAAGAGCAAGCCTATCGATTACTTTGACTTTAACGAAAAGCTTGTAGACCAATGGCTATTCTAAAAGATTTAACTGTTCTATTCGATAAACTGCGTCTGTATATGTGTGTGTGGTCACTGGTCATACATAAGCAAATTTAATCCAAATATGATCAGGGTGATACGTAGACTGAATGCAAATGGAAGCAGGTCACACAGTCTGTTGCTGTTGCTAAGCAAATTATAATTATAATGTGCAGAAGTCAATCATGTGGTCACCTTACTCTGAATATTTATTGGGGCACAAAAAGTTTCAGAAAGTCGACGTAAAGCCCAACCCAGACCGCCGAAAGCCGGTGATGGCCAGTAGGTAAATGGGAACCGAACCGGCGCTGCCGTTGCACCCGATGGCAGCAAAGGGGAGGGTTGTTTGTAGACAGGGCTACCCCATTGAAGGGCTCTGAAAAGAGCGAGGGGTGTCCTGAGCTGTCCGAAAGGACAGTGGAACTCATAAACAAACAAACAAACAAACAAAAGTGAGAAAACTGAAAAAAACGTTCTTTCTAGCAGTTTACATAAAAAATAGCTTCTTTCATGGTACGCTTTACGCTTTTATGAGCTTACCGTAAGCTCAAGACAGCTCAAAATTCCGATTAGGGACTCAGTTTGTATAAAAATTACATTAAAAATGCTTAAAATTTCAAAGAAAAGTGATTACAAATTCGCAAATCCTGAAATAGTAGTTATGCAGCAAAAGTCAACTTGTAGTGTTGATGACGTCACAATCGACGAAAATATGTAGTTTGTAAAGCACTTCAAATTACAGTAGGTCTACACAGTCCTCAAAACCCTGTTTCGAGCCGAGAAAACGTGGCTAAATGAAACGCGTTCGGATTTGAATGCAAGTGCTAAAAAATATAGGTAAACAGTCTGTATGTAGCTCAGCGGAAAAACAACCAGTGTGTACACAAGCCAGGAATTTGCACTTTGTAGGGTGTAAAATTAGCTACTGCGATAAGAAAACGCGACAAACAGTCAGTCCGTGTTTGTCTCTGTGCTTTCATGCTAGAAACATGTCAGAATACGAACTAAAAAGTGAGTGAGGACCATTTCTTAAAGACAAATTATTATATTTTGGCTTTAGGAGCCTCTCTATGGCGCAGTTCGCGTCTCTGCATAGCAATCGTGGGTTTCTTTGGCTTCGCTGTGCTGTACGGGCAACGAAGCAACTTGAGTGTGGCCTTGGTTTGTATGGTCAACAACACTGCAGTCAAGGCAGAAACCATTCCAGAAGTGTATACCTTGTCCAATGCATCGGAAATACACCGACCAATGCGTTGTCCTGCTAGAGGAGATGCCAAACAAATTGTAAGAGAATTTGTCTAGAGTAAGTTTTATCTGACTAATTTGTTTCTAGGATGATGGAGACTTTCTGTGGACCAAACAGCAACAGGGAATCATATTAGGCGCTTTCTTTTGGGGCTACATTATAACACAGCTTCCTGGAGGTAGTCTGACACTTAACGTCATATCATATATGGCACCGGTACCACAAGGTTGGGGTGCCATATATGGTACCGGTACCACAAGGTTGGGGTGCCATATATGGTACTGGTACTACAAGGTTGGGATGTCATATACAATATGGTACCGGTACCAGAAAGTAGGGGTGCCATATATAGTACCGGTACCACAAGGTTGGGGTGCCATATATAGTACCGGTACCACAAGGTTGGGGTGCCATATATGGTACCGGTACCACAAGGTTGGGGTGCCATATATGGTACTGGTACTACAAGGTTGGGATGTCATATACAATATGGTACCGGTACCAGAAAGTAGGGGTGCCATATATAGTACCGGTACCACAAGGTTGGGGTGCCATATATAGTACCGGTACCACAAGGTTGGGGTGCCATATATAGTACCGGTACCACAAGGTTGGGGTGCCATATATGGTACTGGTACTACAAGGTTGGGATGTCATATACAATATGGTACCGGTACCAGAAAGTAGGGGTGCCATATATAGTACCGGTACCACAAGGTTGGGGTGCCATATATAGTACCGGTACCACAAGGTTGGGGTGCCATATATGGTACCGGTACCACAAGGTTGGGGTGCCATATATGGTACTGGTACTACAAGGTTGGGATGTCATATACAATATGGTACCGGTACCAGAAAGTAGGGGTGCCATATATAGTACCGGTACCACAAGGTTGGGGTGCCATATATAGTACCGGTACCACAAGGTTGGGGTGCCATATATTGTACCGGTACCACAAGGTTGGGGTACCATACATGGTACCGGTACCACAAGGTTGGGGTGCCATATATAGTACCGGTACCACAAGGTTGGGGTGCCATATATTGTACCGGTACCACAAGGTTGGGGTACCATACATGGTACCGGTACCACAAGGTTGGGATGTCATATACAATATGGTACCAGTACGAGAAAGTAGGGGTGCCATATATGGTACCGGTACCACAAGGTTGGGGTGCCATATATGGTACCGGTACCAGAAAGTAGGGGTGCCATATATAGTTCCGGTGCCACAAGGTTGGGGTTGCCATATGTGGTACCGGTACCACAAGGTTGGGGTTGCCATATGTGGTACCGGTACCACAAGGTTGGGGTTGCCATATGTGGTACCGCTGCCACAAGGTTGGGATGTCATATACAATATGGTACCGGTACCAGAAAGTAGGGGTGCCATATATAGTTCCGGTACCACAAGGTTGGAGTTGCCATATATGGTACCGGCACCACAAGGTTGGGGTGCCATATATGGTACCGGTACCAGAAAGTAGGGGTGCCATATATAGTTCCGGTACCACAAGGTTGGGGTTGCCATATGTGGCACCGGTACCACAAGGTTGGGGTTGCCATATGTGGTACCGGTGCCACAAGGTTGGGATGTCATATACAATATGGTACCGGTACCAGAAAGTAGGGGTGCCATATATAGTTCCGGTACCACAAGGTTGGGGTTGCCATATGTGGCACCGGTACCACAAGGTTGGGGTTGCCATATGTGGTACCGGTGCCACAAGGTTGGGATGTCATATACAATATGGTACCGGTACCAGAAAGTAGGGGTGCCATATATAGTTCCGGTACCACAAGGTTGGGGTTGCCATATATGGTACCGGTACCACAAGGTTGGGATGTCATATACAATATGGTACCAGTACCAGAAAGTAGGGGTGCCATATATAGTTCCGCTACCACAAGGTTGGGGTGGCATATGTGGCACCGGTACCACAAGGTTGGGGTTGCCATATGTGGTACCGGTGCCACAAGGTTGGGATGTCATATACAATATGGTACCGGTACCAGAAAGTAGGGGTGCCATATATAGTTCCGGTACCACAAGGTTGGGGTTGCCATATATGGTACCGGTACCACAAGGTTGGGATGTCATATACAATATGGTACCAGTACCAGAAAGTAGGGGTGCCATATATAGTTCCGGTACCACAAGGTTGGGGTTGCCATATATGGTACCGGTACCACAAGGTTGGGATGTCATATACAATATGGTACCAGTACCAGAAAGTAGGGGTGCCATATATGGTTCCGGTACCACAAGGTTGGGGTTGCCATATATGGTACCGGTACCACAAGGTTGGGATGTCATATACAATATGGTACCAGTACCAGAAAGTAGGGGTGCCATATATAGTTCCGCTACCACAAGGTTGGGGTGGCATATATAGTACCGGAACCAGAAGGTAGGGGTGCCATATGTGGTACTGATACCTTATATGCTTTGTACTACCACAGATACTGAAGATGCAGTAGGGGTGCCATGTACCTTCTCTCGTACCGATGCCATATATGGTGTTAAGTACAGCACTATATATTTATTAAATCTTGTTTATGCAAATTTTTGTATTCTCTCTCAGGTGTTCTGGCCGAACGCTACAGTGGCAAGTACGTACTGCTGATTGGAATGGGCATAGCCACCTTATGCTCCCTGCTTACTCCAGTAGCGGCTAAAGCAAGCTACATCTGGCTAATAGTTGTGCGCGTAATAATGGGTCTGGGAGAAGTGAGCTAAACACGCATTACAAATAAGTGAATGGAAAAATCAATATTCAGGGAGTGGTCTACCCGGCCATGCACGCAATTTGGTCGCACTGGGCGCCATTTTCCGAACGCACCATTCTCGTCGGCTGCACCTACGCCGGGGCGCACATTGGAAATGTAAGACAGTTATTACTTCTGCTGTTACGCTTTATGCAAATTTTAGATTATCGCCATGCCCGTCTCGGGAACGCTTTGTCAGCAAGTGGGATGGGAGGCTATCTTCTATCTTTTTGGTGAGAACTTCAATCTTACTATTATAATTAACTTCTTCTACTGTAGGTGGTCTAAGCGCAGTTTGGTGCTTGGCGTGGCTGATTTTCGTTAGCGACACTCCTGCTGAACACAAGCGAATCAGTGACAAAGAAAGACAGTACATCGAAAAGTCATTAGAAGGTCATATTGTGGTTGGCACGAGGGTAAATAGAATAATGGTGTTTCAAGGAACAAATTGAATTAACTGACAAGTTATTAGCCTAAGAAAACGCCCTGGTTGGCCATAGTGACATCGGGTCCGGTTTGGGGCATAATAGTTGGCCATTTTTGCTCCGGATTTGGTGGATATTTGGTTCTCACTGAACTGCCGACCTATATGAGTGAAGTGCTCAGATTTGACATTAAATCGGTAAAGCAGAAGCTTTGAATTTAAGATAGTTTACTTGGTTTTTATCTACAGTTACATATGCACAAACAAACCATTCCAACATACGTACAGTATACATACCAGGTCATCATAATGCGCCAGAGGTGATTGGTTGGGGGGTTTGAACCCGGCTGAGAGACAGAGCAAAAATTCACTGGGTCGACTACCAAAAACCGCTGTTTTACAGTAAGTTTAACAATTGAATATAGTCTAAAATTGTAAAAATCCCAGAAAAATCGATGGGGAGAGAGAGAAAAATCGATGAGAGTTTCCAGTCCGGGTTTCTGGCTCTAGTCGGTCACGGGAAGATCACCAATTTATGGATTCCAAGCCCTTTCTGCCAAAGCCGTAAGCCCAAGCCTAAGCCTGAATTTAAGACGGAAGTTCAACTAACGATAGGTGTAATATCATTTCTTAAGGTAAGGTGGTTTATAGATGACACCAGACATGGGCAAAGGGGGCTGAGGGGGTTGATCCCCCTCAGACTCTGACCTACCCCCTTATCAGGCCGCTGTCTCATGAATTTTTACTAAGAATTTTGTATAGAAAATTGTAATAAAAATATGCCTAGATTAGGTGAAGTACCTAAATGAGCTCATAATAGCTTATTTTAACCTATTTTAGCGAAAAAAATAAGCCTAAAAACCTTGATTTTAGTAAAAAATCGGACTTTTTGGCTTACCGTCCCCTCAGCCCCCCAGGATTTGAAAATTTACCACCCCCTCAGGCGAAATGCTAGCCCATGTCTGACTGACAGTGGAGGTAAAACGCCGCATACGAACTGTACGTATATATACTGTATGTATAGCTGAACAAACTACTTACTCACTGATATCATGTTTGTGGTGAGCCTGAATTTAGAACGGAGCTTTCTCTGCACTGCCCTACGCTTCCCTGTTTGTGGTCGGGAACCTGGCTACCGTAATTTCCGATTACCTCAGACACCACAAGATTATCAGCACTCGAAAGGTGCGGAACATAATGATGCTTACAGGTTATTCTTTCACATATTTATTCTCCAGATTATTTGAAACAAAATAAACAAAATCTGTGCTGTTTATAGCCCTGATAGGCCAAGCAACGTTTATGGTGGCAACCGGGTATCTGCGGTGCGAACAAACTACCGTAGCCGTGGCACTTTTGACTTTGTCATCGGGAATAAGCGGCTTCAAATACGGTGGATTTCTGGTGAACCATGTGGACATTGCCCCCAGATATGCTGGAACGCTGATGGGCATTAGCAACACGTTCGGCACTATTGACGGCATTATAGCTCCCTACATTGCTTCTGCCATCACCACCGATGTAAGCAAGTTTTTTGGTTCGGAAAAATTTGCATACTACTTACCATTTCAGCAAACACTAGAACAGTGGAGACTGGTGTTCTGGGTGGCCGGTGCGATTTTGATCTTTGGAGCAATTTTCTTCGCAGTCTTCAGCGCCGGAGAGGTGCAACACTGGGCTCTGCTGCCCTCCAAATCAGGAAAATTCTCTACCACCTATGGATTGATGGATGACCTGGAAAAGGAACCGCTGCTTGATGAATAGTCTTTGAACTTAGTAAATTATTTTCTTCAAAACTGAAAATCTGCTCAAATAAGAGAGAGAACGTGTGAGAATTCCGCCATATAGTAGTCTATTCTGAGCATTTTAGCGGATACAGGTGACGGAAAGCGTTTAATCCACACTTGGAATAGTTTCAGCGTACCAAAAAATGCGGTTGTTACATTTTATTTTACAGTATGGTCCAAAAAGTTTAGCGAAAATAAAACGGAAATTTTATTTCAGCACAGTGTAGCGTAAATATAATTTGCCAAATTCGTATAAAGCCACCCTGAAGTTAAACAACCGATACCACCTTTATCAGTGCGTGTAATTAGCTTTTTGTTTTTGGTTATATTTTATCATAAGAAAAGTAGCGGGTCGCAGACCCGCATAAAAACGGTCGAGGTTGCTCACACAATACAACACCCCACATACCTGTTATCGACCAATAAAGGCAAGGAAATCGTCCCCCTCCCTCCCCTGAACAAATCCCTATTAAAGCAACCAATTTCCAAAAAAAAAACAAAACACAAAATAACGAAAAAATCAATAACACCATCCACATATAAAATCGATTTCCAAAAACAACAAGAAATACAAAGATAACATTTGCAAAATAAAACATAACAAAAAATGAAAACACGATGCTCATCAGGAAACCTCGACGGCCTTTTTTGTAGTATTTATTTAGAGGTGGAACAGCATAAAGGCCGTCGAGGTTTTCTGATGAGCATCGTGTTTTCATTTTTTGTTATGTTTTATTTTGCAAATGTTATCTTTGTATTTCTTGTTGTTTTTGGAAATCGATTTTATATGTGGATGGTGTTACTGATTTTTTCGTTATTTTGTGTTTTGTTTTTTTTTGGAAATTGGTTGCTTTAATAGGGATTTGTTCAGGGGAGGGAGGGGGACGATTTCCTTGCCTTTATTGGTCGATAACAGGTATGTGGGGTGTTGTATTGTGTGAGCAACCTCGACCGTTTTTATGCGGGTCTGCGACCCGCTACTTTTCTTATGATTTCCTTGCCTTTATATGGGCCCAGGGTCGTTTTCGTATGTCAATAGAACAGCTTTGAATTTGTCTAGTTCAACGGCTGTAGTTGGGAAACAAATAGCTAAATGATTTTGTGCGTAATGTGTAAATTGTGTAAAGATAAAGTAGTGAGTAGGGTGCAGGATGGTGGTGGTTGGTTTTTTCTTATTGTGCATGTTTTCCAAATTGCCAAGTTCGTAGAGAGCATTTCCTTATTTTACATATTTTCGAATTTTCCATTCTCCGAATGCTTCAAAAGTTGCCGCGTCGTTGGCTCAGTTGGTAGCTCGCTGCCTCTGAGTCACGGCGGCCCTGCATCCCTAGCGGTTGTAGTGGTTCATCCTCTCGGCGCGGCAAGTTTCTTGCTGCAAAGAGTTGGTCGTCGGCACAACACTCCACCCAGGCCACCGAAAACTGGTTACAGTGAGTAGGTAAAATGGGAACCAACTGGATCTGCCGTTGCACCGAAAGCCGCTCCAAAAGCATGCCGCGTTGGAGGGAAGATCAACGACGTCAGGAGCCGTCTGAGAAACCAGCAATAAGGCCAATACCGGTTTGGAGCTGTCGGCACCATGACGTCACCACGCCAGGCACTCTCTTAGTACCTGGCGCCCAACAGCATGGCTTGAGTGGCTTGGCAGTGAAAGAAGGGCAAACGTCCGAGATGACTATATCAGGGGTAACGAAATGACCGTGCAGGTCTGATCGTAGGGCTGTACATCGTACGGCCCCCCGCCAGATCGGTTCGGATCGGATCGGCTTCAAAAGTTGGCATGACTACCAAATGCGCAGATCAGTGTTTTTAGTGTAGATCTTTCTTCGCTAATTTTTGGTTTTGGCGGGCTAAAGTGCTGGCGTTTGGACGAAGTTTGTTATATTTATGCTTAATGGATAGCTAGTTGTTATATCTAGCGACTCGTTCTTGCGCATGCATATGCGATGCGTCCACGGATTAGAATCCTACGATTGGTTTAGTGAGGGGATCTCGACTAAGACTACTGGCACAGTAAAATTCGCAGCTATCTTTAAGATGAGCTAGAAAACTTGATTTTTTCCTATTTTTGCCATAGTGAAAATTGTCGTTTAAAGCGAGTTAAAGTACTGGGGGTTGGACCCCAATGTTTTTAACTGTGGTTATTCTGTAGCTAGGGCAGTTGTACAAATATTCCCAGTCGCGCGGTAACGTGCGTCTGTGCGCATGAGTTTTATAGCAAGTTTTCTAGGTGCGGTTGCGGGGGAAATCTGCCGATAATCGATGAAATAAGGGATATGAGGAGAACATGTAATCTGAGAACATGTAATGCAGTCATTAGTTGTGGATGTGCTGGTGTTTTGATGTGCAAAACAATAATTGGGAAGTCAAAAGCAGTTGTCTGATAACAGATTCGATCATCTTTGTTAAAGATGTAGAATCGGGGCGCCGCTTTCCGGCAGCCGGCTGGCAATTTGACCATGGCCGGGATAGCAGATCATTCAGTCATTGTGAATGTTACCAGTGTCCGAACCTCCGGAATACTATAGAGCTTCATACATCCAACTCCGAGTGATCATTATAGACAAAATCAGCATGCTTTCGAACGCTATACTAGCGACGAGCAACAAAAGACTAACTAAACTTTTTCTGACTTTTTCTCGATTCATTTTTTGTCTTATGTATCGCTGAAATTCTGCGTGTTCTCGGTGTTATTGTGGGCGCGCTGCACGTTCTTAATTGAATGGCGACAAGTTGACTCGTTGTCCCGCTGCTTGAGCAGCCTAGGAGGGCAAGGGTGAGCCAGCTGACCAAAACCGGTTGTAAATCATTTGCGGCAAAGCTTCCTGCAATGAATGCAGGCCTCTGCCGCCCTGCTTTCACACTTTTGTATTGGCTGCTGCGTGTGCTGCCCTTTAGTAAGGTGGTATGGAATTTGACCTGCCGTCGGTCTTCTCCATCATCGAATTCACTGGCGCTTTTGTCTGTCTTTACCCATCAGTCTTTACAAGAAACCAGTTCAGGCAATGTTTCATCACTAGGCAAAGCAGCCACCCTCAGTGCTTAGAAAAAGAGAAGTGCACGCACTCAACTTTTGATCAGAGAAACCATCCGCCAGCCAGTCAGTGCTAGAGTTTGCCCTAACAAAAGTTTGATGCACTCGTTTGTTATAAACATTGAGCGGCGTCCGCGTAGCATACTAAAAAGTAGGGTGCCCATCCATCAATTGGACTCTCACTATCCAGCGGCCCCTGCCTACCTAGCCGGCCCGACTGTCTCTGTGTAAAGCACTATGTTTTGCAGGACCTTCTTGCAAAGCCACAAATCACCAAATCACACAGCCCTCACATGCAGCAGACCGACAGGTGCTTTTGGCCAAGATCGTCCAGCTGGAAAGAGAGAAGAGGAGGTTGAACCGTTCAAGTTTGTTGGCTTAGACAAGAAAGCTGACAGATTTGTGCAAGGCATGTTCAACCAAGCCGAAACCATTTTCCGCAAATTCAACGCCATGTATCTCAAATATCGCCAATACGATGACCTGTTCGGCCAATATGACGACTACTTTCAAAGCTACCACCTGTAACCATACATGGGCCGCGGGGGGTCCGGGAGGTTTGCCCACCCCCAACTTGGCCTCGACCCCCCAAACGACCCCACCCACCCACCTGAAGCCGACTTTGTTCCTGACCCCACCCACCAAACTCGTCGCGACCCGGCAGGCCCACAACCAAATCTTTCGGATTTGGACTACCCCCAACCCATTTTTCCGGCCCATGTATGGCTGTAACTCAGTTACTTGTTACTAGATGGTGTCTGATAATGTAACTTGTTATAGGTCACCGCTTTCGGGCAAGCGCCTGCCAATTTGGCCATGGCCGTGATCACCTCATTCACTCAATCTGCCTGTTGCCGAAAAGGCAAAGTCCGCCCAACCAAACTGCCCCAACGCCCGGCAAGGTCCGCCCCACCGGTCAGTGTTTACAAGAAAACAGAGCACCCTCACTTTGATTAGACGAACCGCCGCCGCTCAGTCTTTAGAAGAAAGCAGTTGATCCAACTTTTGATTAGGCAAAGCGGTCAGCCGTCAGTCTTTAGAAGAAAGCAGTTCAGTCAGACAACTTTTGATTACGCAACCCGGCCACCCGTCAGTGCTCAGAAAAATACCAGTGCACCCAACTTTTGATTACAGAAACCCTCCGCCGGTCAGTGCTAGAGTTTGCCTAAACAAAAGTTCGATGCACTCGTTTGCTAAACATTGAGCCGCGGCGGCTTGCCTACTCAAAGTCGGGTACCTATCCATTGATTGGACGCTCACTATCCAGCGGCCCCTGCCTACCTAGCCGCCGCTATTGTTAGCACCAGTTGTGTAGTGATAAGGTTGATGACAATCTACAGTTGTTGATTTTTCATATGTCATTCATTTTATTTTCATTTCTTTCATTTAGATACATCGCCACCATATCAGACTCCAATCGCACAAATCCGATCCTCCTACGTCTCCACCGCCAAATCTTCTACAGCCAAAGCCGTCCAAACAACACACAACGCCACAATCTCGTACTGCCGGTGTCTCATCATCATCCGTAAAACAAATTGTCTCATCTCTAGAACTGTCGTACTCAAACAAAATGTCAGACAAATCTGTCTCAAAGATTACCTATCAATTGGTCACGATTGATTGGTCGCCACTTGTAGGACTCTAACTGTACTTGTTTTACCTTTTTCAGCATTAACTGTTCAGAAGAAAACTCGGATTGCCTTTGCTACTGAAGCATTCAAAGCCCAAACATCAAGAGCCATGTCTGCACTATCCCATCCCATCGGTGTAATATCTCCCTTCTACGTACAAACTATTGCGAACTATATTTAGCCATTCGCATAAAAAACTACTCGATCATTGTAATATTAACGTAGCTTTATATGTCCTTGTTTTACTAATTTCGTCAACTTATTACGTATTCTGTGAACTTGATACTTGTATCAGTGACTACACTGCGTTTACAGGCGCAACCGACTCCATCATACTTATCCGTCTCCTCAACCCGATTACCGACTCACCATTTACAAGCGATTTTCGTCGGAAACCACGACAACCAAAGCCGTCCGACCACAATACAACACAAACTCCCGGGCCAACAACACTATACTAACAGAGACAACAGTGATGTTATAACGATTATTAGTATTATCATTATTATTGTTTCTTATTATTTCTAGTAAAAAAGTATACCGGCTAGCATTGCTATATTCGTGTAAACCGCCCATAGACAACTAAACCAAATGACAACAAATCAAATTCCCGCCTTGCCTGAATCAATACCATTACCGTATACCGTACTTTGTACAACCATTACGCAATATGACGTAAAAATGCAACAGTAAAACCGAAAACGCGCATAATAGGGAGACCGCTGGCGCGGCAACCTCGACCGGTTGCCGCTGCCGCGGCACCCTCGATTAAGACGCTTTCCCCACTGCGTAAATGCACATAATAGTCTCGATTTAGAATGAACAACGATTTTGAACAAAATGCTCATATGCTCTCGATGTTGATTAACAAAGACTGCATTCGTTAATGAACTGTTTCTGGATGGGGGAAAGGACCATCTTCTATTCTACCTTTCACTGGGTTAGATAGAACCGTCGTTTATTAAAAAGCGGTTACGCAAAATGGATACTGTATTCGTTGTGATTCAGAATGGCAGAAAGTCGTCCAACTTCCGATTGTTTAAAGTTACATTAAATAGGTATGGCCAATGGTTTTCAAAAATTCACGCTACAGCAAAAAAATTATGCTGAAACCGTCGATAACATGACCGGATGCGATAATTTACGCAAAAAACCGCACTTGATTGCGTGAAAAATTAGAAAAATGCGATCTAAAAGCGTCCGTCTGCGAAGAACTTTTGTATGGCGCACTTGGTACCATTTTTTATTATGGGCAACAGATTTGAATAACTCGCGCTAGAAGCAAAATTTTCGCTAAAACGGGAATAGCATGACCGGATGCGATTATTTACGCAAAAGACCGTACATAATTTCATGAAGAATTGGAGAAATGCGGGTTCAAAACAGCCGCGTGGATCAAATCGCGTAAATTAGTGTTTATAACTTGGTCGCCGTCCCAGCGGTGGCTGATTTTCTATGGCGCGTGTTACGAAGGTGAAACCAACTTGATTGTTTAAAATCTACTAGAAAGATGTGAATAATCGTCGCGCAGCTAAATTAATGCAAAAAAGTATGATTGCAAGTGTTGGGTACAATAAAAGCCTGAAATGGCAAAAATTTAGGGTTACAGAAACTTCAACATCGTTTGTGGGGTTAACGGCAAAGAGCAGAGAGCAAATTCTTATATCATTCGAAAGTCTGAACTCTACTGTACACGGAACCGATTGAACATCTTGCGCCGAATTCGTCGTTTTTTTACAAGAACGAGGAACGTGAAAAAATCCACGAAAATGCCCATTTTCAGTAGTTAAGAAAGAATCAAATTTGTGGGGACCATGCCGAAGTGCGGAAAGAAAAAAAGCGGTGCTATATAGGTAACGAGTTGCGCTGATTTTAAAGCCGGTTGAACAAAATTTGAATCAACTCTCCTTTTAGCAGAAAATGGCCATTGAAAAACGACGAATTCAGTTTTCGAGAGGAAAATGCCCTTTAACGGCCGAATTATGATTCAAAATGCATCTTATTCGATAGCTCACACTCTGTTTCATATAAATACATCACATCCCCCTATCAATAACGGAACACGAAAAAGCATTTGCGCTTGAAGTTGCAAAAACGGCTTTGGACCACTTTTTGGCTGTGATTTTGTATTTTCTATTCGGCGCGGCGCGAACGTGCTTTGGCCATCCCTACATACTGTGGGAAACATATATGTTTTATGTATATGTTTTAAAACATAAATATGTTTGTTTTTGGGAAAACATATATGTTTATGTTTCTCAATATGTTTGCATGTCAAATATGTTTGTATTTATATGTTTTGAGGCCAATATGTTTCTGGAAACATATACATATTTTCGCTATAGGAATTCATGATTTCAAGACTTTTGGTTGCTGTTTGACAGTAAACTTTTCCAAAATCTGACTTTCACTTAAACTTATTGAATCTGAGTATGCTATATAAATTGTTGCCAACCGTTTTAAACAGGAAATTCGGAATCTCAAGTTTGAATTATCAAAAATTAAGGCAAAATATAGGTGAATAAGAGACTTTACACAAATATGTTTTATGTTTAAAAATATGTGCATATTCAATTTTCAGAAACATATAACTATATGTGTTATTTATATGTTTGATTGGCCAAAAACATATATGTATAGTTATATTAATATGTTTTAAAAATTTCGATATTTTCCCACTGTATCCTACATTAAAGTAACTTGTCATTCCCGGGGACTTTAACGTAGTTGCAGTGAAACATTCCTAATATACAGTATAGATAAAAAATGTCCCATCCCTTTTTCGGCCTTCACTGAAACGTTTCGTTCGCAGTCATTTCTTTACCGATTTGGCCGAAATTTTCAGAAAAAATTAAAAACATGGTGGAATAAATATTCTGCAAGTTTAGTGCAAAAATTCCGACTCATATTGGTTTTATGACCCGAAAACTGGGAATGAGGGTGGTCCACGCAAATTTATATTTTTTTCGGTAATACAAGGAGTACAGGCCTGAAACTTGCAGGAATGATTGGTGTTGCTATTGGGCATAACATACTAAGCGGGCAGCCCTGTAGCTCAAAGGGCACTAAAATTGGGGAATTTCAAAAACATGACTAAATATGACTTTTCTTCGTAAAACCGGCAAAATGACGATTCTAAAGATTTTCGATTTTCAAAAAACGCTGCAATGATGGTTTCTATGGTGTGGAACAGAGTTCAAATATCAGGTTCATTTATTTGTCGAACTTCCTGCTACAATCTGTGTTGATTAACAACAGATTCAGTGCTTTGATTCTAGAAGGTGCGGATTTCTTAACTATGGGATTTTCACTCATGTTTTTGAAATTCCACAATTTTAGTGCCCTTTGAGCTACAGGGCTGCCCGCTTAGTATGTTATGCCCAGTAACACCAATCATTCCTGCAAGTTTCAGACCTGTACTCCTTGTATTACCGAAAAAAAATAAATTTGCGTGGACCACCCTCATTCCTAGTTTTTTGGTCATAAAACCAGTATGAGTCGGAATTTTGGCACTAAACTTGCAGAATATTTAGCCAACCATGTTGTTAATTTTTGCTGAAAATTTGAGCCAAATCGGTAAAGAAACGACTGAGAACGAAACGTTTGAGTGAAGGCCAAAAAAGCGATGGGACGTTTTTTTATCTATACTGTAGTTAAACGTGCTGAGTAGCCATTATTATTACGCGCGGTCGCGCTTACACAATTGCGAGCCTTGAGGATTAAGGCTTCTGAAGATTTAGCCCGTTTTGCTGCGAAATATGAAGTTTGTGTACATTGTACGTACTTGGGTCCGCTATAAACTTTGTGTACACACTTTTTACTACGTAGGGTTAGACGTAACGCTATTAGCGATGCAAATGGTATCTGGTATTATTTGGTAGTTTTTGAGAAATGGAATTATTTGGTATTTTTGTATACCAAATAATACCGGATAATAGTTTAAGTATCAGAATTACTTGGACTTTCAGCTAATAATTCAGCTTATTTTGCGATTGTGGACTGTTTTACAATAATTGAGCTCGTTTTCCTCTGTATTTTCTTGCTCAAATCAGTAACAAAAGGGATTAGAACTGTTTAGAGAGCTGTGATCTCAGCACAAAATTCTTCAAATTGATGTTTGAACTGAATGTTCCACTTTTGTCTAAACTTCTTAACCTGGGCCGCGTACATCAAAGATGCTTCCTATATAACTGAAAAGCCGTTATTTGACTAGCCTCAGCTGACAGACAAATGAACATGAGCTTCAGGACGTTTAGAGCCTGCTAAAATTCCTTTTCCAGTAGTGCAGGGGTTATCTTAACGTGGTAAAACTTGCATTTGGTCAAGTTATCAGAAAGATAATTTTCGGATTAGTTCAGATCGCTTATGTCTTCCGATCCGATCTGATGTGGCGGGGGCCGTACGATGTAGAGCCCTAAGATCAGACCTGCGCGGTCCATTTCGCGACCCTGAAATCGTCATCTCAGACGCTGTGCCTTTTTTCACTGCCAAGCCACTCCTAGCCATGCTGTTGGGTGCCAGTCACAAAGAGAGTGCTAAACGGATTTCCAAATGTTTCGGTGCTTTTCTAATTAGGACACCCTACCCGGTCGAAGCCCCTTGGTCCTCTACCCCAACCACCTCCCCGATATTCTATTTACGAGGTTTGACTATTCACTTCCTCACTAGAACCTAAGAGGTAGTTCCAACTTAAACAACTGTTCGATGAATGAGGTATGATTTCATAAGTTTATCGGTACCCGCAAGAAGTAGCAAGAAAGAAGCCGAAATAGCCCTAGTCTCTTTGTACTCAACAGAACAGAACAGAACAGCAATAAGCTAATGAACCAACCGCTAGCGAGTGAGTATGCCTTAGATTACACTAGAACAAAGCAATTATTATCGTAGAAACAAATAATAATAGTGATAACACAGCTCCACCCTACCTCCCATCACAAAACGCCAAACGCCAGACATAATACAAGACAGTAAAACCGGGCAGTGAAATGCAAAATCGACCAGCAATTCTCTCAGTCACTCGCGTTTTCACAAAATCACATACAACTTTCTCTTCTCCTATCGTTGACCGGCCGTCTCTCTTACTGTACAAACAAAACCAGTCAACTGATATACACAAAAATATTATCATCATCACTCTCAATTGCCAACCAAACCAGCCAGACAGGGACGTCAACTAATGCAGCATCTGAACATTGAAGAGCGTCAGTCACAGGTCCCTGAAATCAACGCCTCCTACAAAAACACCGTGTTCCTATTATGGAGAACTATCGGCACCTTACATAGAAGGGGAGCACCTGCCCTCCCCACCGATTATGGCCAGACCCCCGGGACGAACCCCCCCTAGACTATTTTCCACTTCCCTCCTCCGATTTTTGGTCATACATGTAACAGGGGGTCTGTCCCCACCCAACTTAGGCCAGCTCCCTCCCGGATGGGAACCCCATCCGATTTTTCTGGCAAGTAATTTTTTGAGCAAATTTTTGCGACTTTTTTGCAATTTCAGACACAAAAATTGCCAAAATCGCCTGTAGAACAGAACTTTTTAGCTGTATTTCAGCCCAAATTAGCGATTTTTGACGATTTTTAGGCCCAAAAATTGCGATTTTTTCGATTTTTGAGCGCTTTTTAGTGCCAAAATTTGGGCTCAGACCCCCCCGGCCGGCGCCAGGCCCCCAAGCCCCTCCCCCTTCGGCGGATGACCTGTTACATGTATGTTTTTGGTGGGTGGGTTTCTTGGAAGAAAATCAAATCAGTTTGGAGTGGGGTGGGTGGCGAGCCGGGGTAGGTAGCATATATGGGCTGCGGGGAATCCGAGGGGATTGCCCGCCCACCCCCAACTTGAGCTCGACCCCCAAACGACCCACTCACCCACCTGAAGCAGACTTTTGTTCCTGACCCCACCCACCAAATTGCCGCGACCCCCCCAAATCGGCAGACCCAGCCCAAATTGCGGATTTTGGCTACCCCCAACCCATTTTTGCAGCCCATGTATGGTACTACAGTACAGTATAAACCACGGAAAGCATAGACTTTCCTTGAGACATGGAAATAAGTTTGAGGCAGTTTGAGCATAAGGCCTAGCGCTGGTCGGTTTGAGTATTCGGTAGTTGATGGAAAATCGTATGCTTTCCGTGGTTTCTACTGCACACGTTCAATGCGTTTTGAAGGCAATATTTTTGCAAAATCACAGCTGTAAACGAACCATAAACAGGTCATCCGCCGATGGGGGGAGGGGGGGTTGGGGGGGTCTGGCGCCGGCCGGGGGGGGGGGGGGGGTCTGAGCCAAAATTTTGGGGGGAGGGGGGTGGGCACCAAAAAACGCTCAAAAATCGAAAAAATCGCCAAAAATCGCTAATTTGGGCTGAAATACAGATAAAAAGTGCTGTTTTGCAGGCCATTTTGGCAATTTTTGTGTCTGAAATTGTAAAAAATTGCAAAAATTTGCTCAAAAATTTACTTGCCAGAAAAATCGGAGGGGGGGGGGGCGGCGAAATCGTCTCGGGGGGGGCCATCCGGGGGGTCTGGCCTAAGTCGGGTGGGGGGCAGACTCCCCCAGACCCCCCTGTTACATGTATGAAACGAACCATTGCAAATGCTGGGTACGCCACGACAGGGGACCAGCCCTACCCCCAGTAGTTCATGTGTTTGGGAGCACCGAACCTCCCTGATTCAGGGACCTGTGTTCTGAGTAGAAACATGGTTGGCTTTTCAAAATTAGATGGAGCCTAAGCTAATACTTATTTTTTTGGTCAGGGTTTTAAACTGTTGGGGTGAGGGGTCTGCGTTGGGGTTTAGCTAGTGGTAACCTCAACCGCCCTAATACATACGACGGCAAATGTAATAATAAAGTGTTGTAGGTTGTCAGCAGTTACGTACTATTCATTTAGTATGGATATTCTCGTCTCAATGCGCCACGGTGGCAAAAAAAAGTTTCATGAGCTTCTCAAGTTTGTTCTGATTGGTTCAACTAATTTTTTTACGAATCAGAAACTTAACTGAAGAAACGAAATGAGTAGCAAAAGGGTGGCAAACGAAAATTCGCACTACTCTTATTCCTTATTCCTACCTACTATTCCGAATGACAAAATTCGTCGATATTCGATATCGATATTTTCAGCACAATATCGTTCGATATCGATATTTATAGTTATGCACGAAAAACTGAAAAATTGAAAAAGCAACTGCTCTGGCTGCTTATCAGTCAAGCACTGATGCAATCAACGATCTGATATCAATTAAGCAGAGAATCGTAGAGAAGGTAGTAGCCCTTCTGAAGCTCTTCAATGATAAGGTTGACCTCTCAGGCCACCACTACCCCAGCCTCCGCAATCTTTTGGGAGAATTTTGTATTGAAAATTAAGATAAAAGTACAAGTAGGCCTAGATGACTATACCATCGATTTCTGAGGTACATATCTAGGAAAAACTGTTTTTTATTGTCCCAGAAAAATATACTTTAAGTAAAGTTTGTTTTTTCCTCTTTTTTCTTCACAAAAAATATCGACAATATCAATTGGAGAAATATCGCCATACCGATGTTGGAATATATTGACTTTTCGATATCGATATATCGTCGGAACCCTAGCTAAAATCGCTAATTTTAAGCCGAGCTGTTTTACAGGCGATTTTAGCAATTTTACTGAGATTCGAAAAATTGTAAAAATTGCTGAAAAAATTACTTTCCAGGAAAATCTGACGGGTTCCCCGATCGAGGAAGGTCAGGCCTAAGTTGGGTGGGGCCAGACCACCAGGACCCCTGTTACATGAATGAGAATAACTGTTGTCTCAACTCAAACCCTGACTTGAATCAGTAGCCTACCCAGACCCAGAGTATATCAATGTGTGAAGAAGATAAAATCGGTCAAAAATATTAAAGCCAAAAGACAGACACACCTGAAATAGGGTTACCCACCTACCTAAAAAGGCTAAAACTCCGCACCGCAAAAAAAGATTAGGACCCAATACCGAAAAAGGTAGTATTAGTAGCGGCTCCAATAGTGACTGATAAACTGGCTCAGGAAATGGTCAAATTTTATTTAGCTTAAAAAATGCCTTCTGTTCTGGATTTCCGTTATTGAACAAGTTATTCAACATACAATTTCTTTTTAGAACTTTCTATAATTTTTTCGACTTCTTTTGGCTGTATATAAAATAACGACAGCAAAAAGTAAAAGGTGCAAAAATTCTGAAAATATTTTGGTTCACTCCCCAGACAAGAGCCGCCTAAAACTTGTCCACCCTTACTTAGCGTAAGTTCTGATCTGTTCCAAGTTTAAAATACCCAGATAAGGCAAAGTGCATGCAGCAATGGAGGTAAAATATTAGCAGTTACTTAGCTTTTCGAGCGAGTTTATCAGAACAAAGACAGGTAGGTCAGAAGAGTTTGTTTTTGAAGCCAAAAATCCAGAACACAACCAGCATGGCCAGACAGACAGCCATCACCAGTTTGAGCGAACGTCCGTACCTGTGACCCAGCTGGTGTTCTTTACTGGTGAGGGGCACGTATATCACTCCCATCAAGTCTTGCTCCTTCAGACTACCATCGGCCTTTTTGTCTATCTGCTTGAAGACTTGGTTGCCGCCCTCCGGACCCACCGGAATCACCATTCGACCGCCCGGAGCCAGCTGCTCGGTCAGCTGAAACTATCTATTGCTCTTCGCCATACATGTAACAGGTCATCGGCCAATGGGTGAGGTTGGTTTGGTCGGTCTGGGGTTGAGCCCAAATTCTAGGCTACTGAAAAGCTCAAAATCGCACTTTTGGCTTCAACGTCGTCACTAATCGCTAATTTGGTCTCAAATACAGTAGGCAATTTGAGTGTCTAAATTTTTGCCGAAAAAATTGCTTGCCAGAAAAATGGACTGGAGGGTTCCCCCTGTTCTGGCCTGGCCTAAGTCGGGTGGGGGCAGATTCTCCGTACTAGAAATGGCCAAAGGAGGAGGGGCCTCAGCCAACGGCCTCAGAAATTTTTCGAACAAATTTGTATAGAAAGATAATGACAAAATTATGCCTAGAATAGGTGTAAATGAGCTCAGACTAGCTTATTTTAACGAAAAATAACCTAAAATCCTAGATTTTAGCAAAACATGGCACATTTTGACTTACCATCAACTCAGCCCTCCCTTAGGAATTGGAAATTCTACCTCCATCAGCCGAAATGCTATCTTATGTCTGTGGGTGGCTGACAGTGGAATGAGATAAAAGTACAGGGTGTCTCAAAAAAAATGATCACATTTCTTTTTACTGCCATTTCCGCAAATTTTGACCAAATAGGCTGAAATTTGGACCGTAGGTGCCAAAACTCGTGCAATTTTATGTGTTAAAGTTTGGTGCACTAGGCTTGACTCATTCCCGAGAAATTTCAAAAAAAGTGAAATTTGTTAAATCAATAGTGAAAGCCGGTCGCCGAAAAAATGATCACATTTCTTTTCACTGCCATTTCCGCAAATTTTGACCAAATAGGCTGAAATGTGGACCATACATAGGTGCCCAAACTCGGGCAATTTTATGTGTTAAAATTTGGTGCACTAGGCTTGACCAATTCTCGAGAAATTTCAAAAAAGTGAAATTTGGTAATTTCAATACCAAAAGCCGGTCACCGAAAAAACGTTACATTACATTATCGCCTAAAGTCTAACGATAGCGTTGGAGTTCATGCGTCAACTTTTTACACACGAATTACCCTGAACTTCTGCGTTTACACTCCAAATTTCATCCAATTCCGTCAAAAATTAGAAAAGATATAGGAAAAGGAAATGTTTCCATTTTTCGGTGACCGCCTTTCACTATTGAAATTACCAAATTTCACTTTTTTTGAAATTTCTCGGGAATGAGTCAAGCCTAGTGCACCAAACTTTAACACATAAAATTGCACGAGTTTTGGCACCTATGGTCCAAATTTCAGCCTATTTGGTCAAAATTTGCGGAAATGGCAGTAAAAAGAAATGTGATCATTTTTTTTGAGACACCCTGTAGTAACCGTTCCGGCAAGAAACAGACCACCCCAAAGCGAATAACTCTAGCTTCGTATCAGCTCTTTCATTCAGCTAATGTATGCGCATAGCAGGTAAGCATTTAATTCGAAATCTTTCTTCTCTCTTTCTGTCTGGTCGTTTCAAACTGATTCCACGCAGACGAACACATTTAAATTTAGTGTAGCGAACAAAAAGGGCAGTGTTCCACGGGAGGGGAATTTCGAACGCTATAACAGGGGAGCGCAGTTAAAAAAACCTGTTCAAAATCGGGCCGGTCCGTTTGAAAGAGCGAACATAAATTTCAACGGCAAGTACGAACAAATGTGTTCGCCTCTTTTTTTTTACGCTGGACCTTGAGTTTGGTTGCGGGTTGGTACAGTTGCGTGCTTAATCAGTTTCTCTGTTGTTTCTTTCGGAGTCTCGGGCGAACACAAATCTAGTTGGAGGGAGAAAAGAACAAAAAAGGTCCGTCTTTTCGAAAGGGTAAAAGCAGCTAATCTTTCTGTTTACATTGCCCAGCACAGCACACTAATGTTTCACTGACGACCTTTCAACTCTCTCCTTGAGACACGAATGTTCTTCTGTAATTCTTCGATTTTTGTGTCCTGACCTGACTAATGCTTTCAAACCGCCCGCGCCCACCCTTTAGACCATGCCTCCCAACCCGACTTCGGCCAGACCCCCGGATGGGACCCCTCAGACGATTTTTCCGACCCTCCCTCCGATTTAATTTTTGAGCAAATTTTTGCGATTTTTTGCACAAAAGTTGCCAAAAACGCCTGTAAAACAGCACTTTTTAGCTGTATTCCAGCCCAAATTAGCGATTTGTGACATTTTAACCGAGAATTTGCGATTTTTGAGCGTTTTTAAGTCCACAACCCCCTTCCCATTTGGGCTCAGACCCACCGGCCGGCGCTATAGCCCCTCCCTCCCCCATTCGGCGGATGACCTGTCACATGTATGGTCCGCCTCCCACCCGACTTAGGCAAGACCGGTACCTAGACTAGTGGCACCATATATGGTGTCGGTACCATAAACGGCGTTAAGTGCCTGACTGTTCTAAAGAAGATTAGAACTAGAAAATTAGACAAAAAGCAAAAGAACTGACCGCCTTGGGTATGTTGGGGGCGGCGGCACCGACGTGAATTGCGTGATAGGGGGCGTTTTTGGGGTAGCCCTCTCTGCCGTCGCCAGACACCAACACCACTCTTCCGGAATCCAGCAGATCTTTGTTGGCTTTCTTTACGTTCTCCACCGACCTCTCCACCAACTCGGGGATGTGGTCGATGCCAACTGCTTTCCCGGTCGGACCCAACTGTAAGCACTTAATACAGTCAGGCACTTAACGCCGTTTATGGTACCGACACCATATAAGGTACCGGTACCGGTACCGTAAGTAGTGGTACCATATGGTACCGGCACCATATATGGTAGCCCCACCTTCGGCCTCCGCCTCACCCATGGCCATGAGTAGGGGTACCATGGCACCACCACAGTCGCCGAACGTCGGGGTACCATATATGCATACATGTAACAGCTCCGGGCCGACCTGGGGGGAGGGGGGTAGGGGGGGGGTTTTCCTCAGGTGGGGGTCGAGGGGGGGGTTTCGTCCAGGTGGGGGGTCCCAAATTTCAAAAAGCTCCAAAACGCCTAGAAATGCGTTTTTAGCACGTTTTTTTCAGTAAGGACGCTAAAAATCGCTATTTTAAGCTGCCAAATAGCGTTTTAAAGCTAAAAACAAGCAAAATATGACAAAAAGAGCTTCCAAAAACACCGATTTTTCTTAAATATCAGCAGTGGAAACGCCAAATTCGGTTTCCAAAGGCTTTTCAAGTGAATTTTAGGATAAAAATTAGTGATTTCTGACCCAGTTTGTTAATACTGGAGCCACTACCACCACTTGTATTTTTTGGTCGGGGGGAGGGGTCCCTTAACCTGTCTCGGGGGGGGGGGTGAGGGGGGGGTTGGCCTTTCCAGCAGGGGGGTAACCCCCCCCACCCCCCCAGTACATGTATGGGTACCGGTACCATAAACGGCGTTAAGTGCCTGACTGTAATAGTTATTTTTAAATGCCAACAACAACAACCATACAATTTCTGTCCCTCCCCGAGACGTTTTATCCGACGCTCTTTCTGATTATTCTGGTTAAAAGTTTTAGAGTTCCATTCCAGCAGACTAGTGTTGTTAGGCATTCGTTTAAAAAAACCGTTTTTCTTAAAAAAGCCATTTTTGAAGGCTCATTTCGAAAAATTGTTATTTAATTTAAAAGTATGGAAAAATCACGAGCCTGCGGTCAAAGCGAAGACCTGAAAGAAGTGCATAACTAGTGGTTGAAGTGACGACTCGGCTAATCCTTCGAGAGTAAAAATACAGAGGATCTGTGTATGTGGCGCATTTGATTGAAAAACACAAAAGCTACAGTAGGACGAAACGAAACCAATGACAAATAAATGGTTCAACCTGTACTTCTTCCTAACAAAACCCTGATTGCCGTCAAACATGGGCCGGAAAAATCCGGAATGGGTATGGAGGTAGTCTCTGGGGTCCCGGAAAAGTGTCCAAAAACTGCTAAAAAGTAAAAATTTTCTCCGTCGGGAGGGGGTATGGCCGGTCGAGGTGGTATTGGCCGATGTATGATTGCGGCTAGAGTGGGCCTGCCTTTCAGTAGGTGAGAGTGAGAGGGGGCCAACTCTGGTCTAGCAATTAATTAAGCAAAACCAACCATCATAGCCATGCAGGCGGTGAGGTAACCGGAACCGGAGCCCACGTCCAAAGCCCGATTTCCTTCCACCAACTGATCCTTCAACAACTCCAACGCTGAGCCGTGCTCAAACAACAGAACCACATTACCAACCATTATCCTCTATCGGTCATGTTGTTCGCGTTCTTAATCTGTTCTTTAGCAGCTGACGGTTTCATCGGACCAACACGATATATGTAATAATACAGTTAGTCACTTAGCACCATATATGGTATAAGGTACAGCGAGGGGTATCTTCGCGTTTTGGTCATGGTCATGGATAGTTTACGCTATCAGCGTGTCTCACGCACGGCGGCGGTCTCGGCATCTGCGACAGCGGTTACTGGGTTCGAAACCGGTCATACATGGGCCGGGTGGTGTGGGGTATACCCCTCTCCCTCGCCGGCCAATATACCACCCCCTCGGCCGGCCGTACCCCCTCCCCCTCCCAGAGGGAGAAAATGTTCGCGTATTTAAGGCAAAATAGGCGTTTTGTGGCCTTTTTCCGGGACCCCCCCGAGGTCACCATACCCCCTCCGGATTTTTCCGGTCCATGTATGAAACCGGTGTGAAGCGATTGGAACCCCCACCCGAGGTGATTTTTCCGACCCCTCCGATTTTCCTGTAAAATAATTTTTTGAACAAATTTTTGTGATTTTTTGCAATTTCAGATTTGATTGCCAAAATCCCTAAATTTTTAGCCGAAAATTGCGATTTTTTCGATTTTTGAGCGTTTTTAGTGCCGAACCCCTCCTCTCAAAATTTAGCCTCAGACCCCCAACCCCCCTCTTCGGCAGATGACATGTAGAGTGCGAACAATACCTGAAAAACCCAATACCCCAATACCAATACCTGAGACCCCCAATACCCAATACTTGCGTAGCTGGGCCGAAAATTACATTTCAGTGAACAAGTATATTCCAGTTGTGCACACAAGATTTATTGGCCGTGCGATTAAAATTTTTAAGAGGCCTGGTTGGGCCAGTGCCCAAGCAGGGCGACAAAATTTTGACAAACTACCTTTTCAGAAAGCATTCAGAAGCCTTTTTGGGCGTAAAATTAGCAGAAATTAACAGTTTAGATACTTAATATTTCGTAATTCAGTCGTGTTTCTTATTTCCGTCGAATTTTTTTCCTAACTCGGCTGGAGATTGTGTGCACCACGCAATAGCCATGGGTACGGTACTGGTACATTACATCATTTCTAATGTCACCATTTTTATTTTAGATAAGAACAGAGAAATTAATTTCTGGTGTAGCGCTTAGCAAAGCGTACACTTGAGGAAATTCAACTACATAGGTAACGTTTAGTTGAAAAACAGCTTCCTAAACTGAATCATCGGTCAACTTTTTCGATTTTTTCAGATCAATTTTTCAGGTCAACATCGATTTTCCTCTATTTTTACCTGTCCCAGTTAGTATTGGGTATTGGGGGGTAAAAACCCCAATACCCAATACCTGGAAAACACCCCAATACACCCAATACCCAATACCAGTTCGCACTCTAGTTACATGTATGATAAAAGGCACCGGTACTGGTACCCGAACCCTATCCATTGGTACCACCGCAACCATGTATGGCGTAAAGCCTCTCACTGTAATAGGGAGTTCGGCCCCACCGGCAAAGACCAACCTCAATGACAACCTATTACCATATAAGGCGTTAAGTAGCTGACTGTATGCTTAGAGATCTAACTAAATTAGTAAAGGAGCATACCATGTGAGGGGCGGAGATAGTAGCTTGAAAACCGATGGGTTGTGGCGAGTCAAAGTAGGGACTGCGCTCAACATAATTGGCTCTGTCCACCGCCAGCATCGCCGTTTCTACGCGCGCCGACGAAAATACGCCGTTCTCTGAAACTCCGCAGATCAGGGTGTGGCCTGGTCACAGCCTGCACTGCTTGCAAAGGGTGTAAAGCTTTGAAGAGCCCGTTTGTTCGTGATTCCTCCGTTCCCAATTTATTCGTTAAGGTGCATTATTCATATTTTGTAGAAAAAGCTCGTTTGGCGACTTTTCTGTAGAAAGACTCGTTTAAAGTAATGAAACGCGCCCAAACCCCGCGCGAGATGTTTCCGCCGGCGACAAAAATCTGCAAAAATTTAGTTAAAAATTGAACTATTTTTTGTCGCCGGCCATTTTATGTCGAATTTTCAATGGCAGCAATGTGTAAATGATATTGCTTTAGTGCGAAACCACTATTATAACAATGCAGGAGAGCGCTCAACCGGCGGAAAATTTATAAAAAGCTCGCAAAAATGTCTGTTGAACAGAAACTGTTTATCTCCACTGAGCAACAGTTTTTCTACAGAAAAGTCGCCTGGCGATCTTTTTCTACACCAGTATGAATGCACCTTTAGGAGTCCCATTTGCTCCTTTTCATTTGATTTAATCAGAATCTGGTTTAATATGAGTATATGAACTGAACTGCATTTAAAATTGGTTTAAGGTTTGCTTTCCATGCTAGCACAAGCGTCATAAACACCCATGTTGCTATCGATTGGTGCGCATGCGTAAGGCTGACGGTTTAGAAATGCGCAAAAGGTACACGTTTGAATTTGGTCGTTAGAGGTCCAAAAATTGGCCAAAAAACGGCCGGCGAGCCAAATTTGCGGGGGTGTAGCTCCGGTTCAAGGGAGGTGTTTTTCTTCAAATATTCCGGATCGGTGAGATGAACCCCTTGCCTTGCCCGCAAACTTTCTCGCGAAATGCATGTTAATTTGGCGCGAGTGTGGTAAGGAAGGAAGGAGAGGTTACTTTTGAGGAGACGGACCATGTCTGCGTTGTCCTGACCGTGACTGCGCCAGGCCATCATGGACTCGACAGAAGCGCTGATGGTTGGCAGCTGACCCAGCAGAAGAATGGTTCGGACCAAATTACTGCGTCCTCTCGCCAACACACTCATCAAACGTCTCTCTTGCTTGGCTCTGCGTTTTTCCCTGCATCACACACCACTCATTACTACTACATTCACTAAATCATCTGAGCATTTATTATCATTGGAAAAAAGTTGAATTTGTCTGAGAAAAGAGGTGAAGAAATTTTTTTCGCAATCCTCGTGGCGTGGTTGGTGCTTTTGGAGTGTAGGACACTTTACCCCACCGGACGCAAAAGGTCTACTACTACATCAATGTACAAACATACAAGCCCACTTGTTTAGAAAAGTGTAAGCTTGAGCTTGACGTATATAAAGGAAGAACAATGCGAACACTACGATAAAACCCTTTACCGTATCAGAGTTAGGAAAAGAATTTGTCAAAATACGAAACACGAATGAATTACGAATTTTTAAGTAAAGTACTAAACTAAAACTGTTAATTTCTGCTAATTTTACACTCAGAATGGCTTTTAAATGCTTCCTTAAAAGGTATTTTTTTAAAAACTTCGTGCCTTTTTCGAGTGGCCGAA
>JASANB010002395.1:0-17100 GCA_030248155.1 Sabatieria punctata | reverse complement strand
ATGTGACTGTGATTCTCTAGCCGGATCCGGCCGGCCGCCATTGATAATTACACTCGCTGGCCAGCCGAGTTGGTCACTCAGTATCGATCAATGGCCAGTCCGGAGTCCGGCTAATTATGCTCGCCGCCCAGCAGTCAGTCAGTTTGTATCGCTGCCAGAGCTGTTTTTAATAGGGTGTTAGAGCCGGATCTTTTATCACATACTCAGTTAGCAGTTAGTTTAGTCATCACCCAACAGAATAATAACCAGAGTCAAGTGTGGTTGTCGATTGCCATTTGTCGTTGAGGTGCTGCTCTCTGTACAAAATTGCGTTTTGTTCGCGTTCCCTCTCTTCGCGCGCTTCTTGCAACAGTCGCAACTGTTCTGTTTCCCTAGCCCGGTCTTCCTCTTCACGTTCACGCTCGCGTGCCACTTCATAGTTTTCTTGTTCAACGCGCTCCCGCTCTGCTTCCTCGCGCTCTATCATTGCCCTTCGTTCTTGCCTGAAACTGCATGTTAATAAGTAAAGTACGTATGTTAGTAAGTATCTTTTACTTACCAGCGCTCCTCCACAGCCGCTGCAATTCGCTCTCTTGCGTTGTTAGCCGCCTTCTCTTCGTACAATTTCTGATCCTCCTCCTGTCTCTGTTCCCACTCCTTGTCGGCCTCTTCTCGCCATTGCAGCCTGCGCTGCAGCCGTAGCCACAACCCTCCAGCTTCGTTGTCTGCGTCCGCATCTTGCTGTCTCACCGAACTCGAAACTCGCTGCATGATGCTCTTCTCGTTTGAATCGAGGCGCTGGAGTCTGGTTTTCCTGATACTGTTGACGCGCACTAATGGACGATGCCCAAAGGGGTTGCTGGCATAAGAGGTACGCATTCGAGAACTAAAGTAGGTGGTTCGAAATTAATTATGCAAGGTGAAGTGCTGTAAAGTACATACGTAGTCGGCAAGGCGCCGTAATACTGTAATCGCCCGTCTCGTGCCTGTTCCTGTTGCAGTTCCTTGAGTTTGGCTTTGGCTGCTTGCGTCTTTTGGGCATTGGCATGCCGGAATGGACCGAACGCGTAGCTGGCGATCTCGGATTCCAACCTCTCAATCTGCCGCTTGCGCTGCTTCTCCTGAAATTTTTGTTCCTGAAAAAATTGCCGAATAAAGACAAAAAGATGCTTACAGTAGCTGGTTTGTCTGCACGAGTCTGTCTATGAGGGCGCAAGGAGCGCATAATCCTCTTAACTAGGGAGGCACGCTCTGGGGTCTGATCTAAAATGCAGAGGTCTTGTAGCACGTTCTGAAACTATGTTTGTTGCGCACTTTCAATCTCGTCTATCTCTTTGATGCTTTCCATTTGGATAACCTTCCTGTTATTTCGCTGGCGTTTATAGGATGTCGAAGCGGCAGTGCGCTGCTCTGCCTTCTGACGTTTGCTGCTATTGCTAAATTAAAATTCACTGTTTGATTGACTGACAATGGCCTAACACCTACCTTTTGGCTCTCTGAACTGTTCTGTAGAAGGAAGAGTCACTCCCGCCCTCTGGTTGGTTGTTCTCATCTTCCTCCGTGTCACTTCCCTCACGGCAGGTGTTACGGCTCAGTCGCGGTCGGGATGTGCAGTGTTCGCAGATATAGGAGTCCCTGTTTGCCGTTGAGCCCGCACACAGATGATGCTGCCAGCCCTCACACTCATTGCACTGAACCCAGTCAATTTCTGCCTCTTCTCCATCATCATTGTCGTTGAAACAAACAGTGCAACGCGAGGGAACTAGCTCTTGCATGCGTTGAGTTGCCGCTTCCGCTACCCTAGTCTGCGCTTCTGTCCACACTGCCGGCCTGGATGGCTTCACTCTTCTGCGATATTGGGGAACTTGCGGTATCAGTTTAGTGTTTGCAGCAATGGCCGGCCGCTGAGGGTCAGACTAGAAGTGTATCATAGTTGGCACCCACTATGAACTACATAACGGTGTTGCAAACTAACCGGAAACTGAGCTGTCGGCTGTCTGCGCGCGCGCACACCTTTCATGTCCGCTAACAGTGAACGTAGGGCCGCTGCATCCAGAACCGTTGCCATCTCAACGATTTTACTGGCCTCATTCTTTACTTCCTCTCTGAGGTTATCTTCGTCTTCTCGTAAGGCAGCCCCTTCTTCGATCTCAGTCGTGGCGCTCTGAACGAGCTCCTCAGAAACTGGTGGCGCAGCTGAATTATATTATAAGGTGATACTATACACTAAGCCGAAATTTCGGCTAAATTACCGGGATTGGTTTGGCCGTAGTGGGTATGGACAAGGTGAGCGTGTTTGCACGGCACACCTGCCTTAGCCGCGGCTACTGGACAGGAGCATCGGTACTGCTCTGGACAGACATCACAGTACCGGCAACGCAGAGCGCAGTTGCAAACAGCAAGGCGATTGACCGTGTAGTTCTGGTCTGATTTGGAAGAAGAAACGAGCCATTCTTGGCCTTTAAGTAAATATGATTTTTCGGTAATAATTCCTGGTAGCAGCAGCTCACCTTCGATCCGCACAGAAACCGACTCAGGCGGTAAATCCAAAGACAGCCTGTGCTTCTGGTGGGACTGTTTCAGCCGATGCTGGCGACCAACGAGGGGATGTTCATGTTGTAGGGAGAACCGATTGACGTAATACTCTGCCACCTTCAGTAAGATGTGAGCCAGATAGTCGACTCTCCGGTTCATCTTGCGGGCCAGGAACTTCGTTTTAAGCACGTTGTGAAAGCTCTCCACGAACATGTTGGCGTGTGCCGGAGCGCCCTCACGGAAGCAGTAAGCCCACTGCCTTAGCCTTTCTAAATAGAATGACATTAATTAATCTGATCCCATACATGTAACCCCCGGATGGGGACACCCCTCCGATTTTTGCCTGTGTTAGAAACTAACCTGGTGTGAAGTCTCGGTTGTCTAAGTACTGCCTGAAGTCTGGCGACTCGCCTTCTGCCTCTCTCTCTTCCAAGTAGGTAATGAATAAGGCTAATTCTCGATGGAAGCCACTTTTCTCATTCATCTTCATAAGCCGGTCTAGCTGGTGTTTCACGACCGTCTGCTGTAATGGGTTGATGATTACCAATTAATCAGCTAAATATTGCTCTTATTTACCGTCTCTTTGTCCTGTAGTTTCTTAGACTGTTGCTCCCAGCTCCGCTTGATGTGATAGGAGCAGATCAGCTTTTGAGTTTCCCCTGTTCCAAACACAGCTGTCCAGGCGTTCCAGAACACTGGGGTGTCATCTGTCATGAACCATTCCGCAGTGATTTGCCCACATCTGCATTTAAGCAAACTCTGAATTAGACCAAACCGAAAATATTTTACCTTTTCTTTAGCTCGGTGCAGAATTCTGTTAGAAAGTCAGTGCTTTCTGAGGTCGTCAAAAACCAGGCGGCAGGAAAACCATTGCCCCTGTCATCGACCACTAAGACAGTGCAAAGTTTGAAGTCATAGGCAGTAGAGTGGTGGGTGGAGTCCATTGCTATGTATCGAGCGCCGAAAGTTTTGAGCATCTCCCTCATAAACTTTGTCTGTATGCCTGAAGTAATTAAAAGTTCATTTTAACATTTCATAATTAATTTTAACCTAAGGTTGCAATGTTCTTTTTCTGTCCATTTGTTTCAATCTCATCGTTTCGATAGCAGAAAAAAACAGGGAATTCGCTGTCCTTCTCTCTTGCTTCTTCCACCAGAACAGCCACACTGACAGCGTCGCTGTCAGCCCTGCGCCAAGGCCGTAACTGAAGTGCTGTTGTGATGTTGCGTACGTCCGACTCGGTCAAAATCTGCTGGCGATTAACAGGAGCCATAGGCATGCGTGCTTCAGCTAAAATACTGTCTTACAAAGTCTGTTCAAGAAACACCTGGATTACTCCGCAAATGTTCAGCGATATATGACGGCGAACGCCCATCCTGTACCAGCCGGGCTACACACTGTTTTGTTTCAGGATTTAACCGCATGCTTCTGGCTTTCGTGTCGTGTTTGTAGTGTTGTAGACAGCCAGACACACTCACGCTATAAACTATCCGGATCTCAGACGAAACAGAGAGAAAATCAAATGTAGCTCACCTTCCATCCTCTCCTATTACGGCATTAAGGTGGGCAGAGCAGGTGTAGCCAACTTTGATCGTCCCGTCAAATTTTTTGACACTGAAAGTCAAACTACGGTGACACTGAAAGCCCTGTTTTCCGGCTGACTGCGAACCATAGTACATGTTCCAGTCAAATTCTCCTGCAACATTACAGTTCAATGCAGCAATGACCGATGTACTCATACGGATTATTACCATTTCTTGCTACAGTCTTTCGCCACTCATCGAAAGCTGTGTAGCTGTCAAACTTTTTTCCTGAGAAAGGTTCAACAGCGATCTTATGGGTGGCCGTTAGGTGATCGCACAACTGACGTCTAGTGGCACACGTTTCATCTAAACTACTCTCTTTTAATACAACAGTAATCACAGCTCTGTTGTACTCTAAGCCATACATGTAACAGGTCATCCGCCGAAGGGGTGGGGGGTTGGGGGTCGGTCTGTCTGGCCTAAGTCGAGTGGGGGGCAGACCCCTAGACCCCCTGTTACATGTATGCTCTAAGCTGTTCCGTTCTGGCCAAAAACTCATTTTCTACACTACATACGATACAGTACTGCTGTCTTACCACATTCGCCGCACTTCAGTTTGCCGTGATTCCTTTCCTTTACTTCGTCTGGATGGGCGCGAGACAAATGCTTGTTCAGTCCTTGTCTAAAGGCAAAACTCTGTTCACAGTGCGGACACTGTTTTCGACCGGAATCTGAAGAAGCCATTACACAGAGACGAACAGAACAAGAATGAGAGAATGAATACCTGTGCCTGGTCGCTTCTAATCAGGTCGGAAATTCCTCTGCCTGGGGTATCGGATGCTTAGCCGCCCCAGACATTTTACTAATTTGTTCCGGTGCACCCTATTAAAACAGCACTGGCAGCACACCGTAATTATTATAATTAGGGTCAGCAGCGGCCAACTGGCCACTGATCGATACAGACTGACTGACTGCTGGGCGGCGAGCATAATTAGCCGGACTGGCCATTGATCGATACTGAGTGACCAACTCGGCTGGCCAGCGAGTGTAATTAGCCAGACTGGCCATTGATCGATACTGAGTGGCTGACTCCGCCGGCCAGCGAGTGTAATTATCAATGGCGGCCGGCCGGATCCGGCTAGAGAATCACAGTCACATCAGATTTTGTTCGGGTGCTATTGATGGGGATGAAAAAATGGTATATAAAAAATAGGTACCAAATAGTGAATGGTATTTTCTGAACTAAATAATACCAAATAGTTCTGATTCTGAAAATAATAGGTCCCAAAGCAATGTAGACTGAGCGAAAAGAAGTTCTCTCTGATTTCTTGACTGTATGCACGCTTTACCACGTTCTGATAACCCCTTCACTACTGGAAAGGGAATTGTAGCAGGATATAGCGTTCTGAAGCTCATGTTCAAATGTCTGTCAACTAAGTCCTGTCAACTAACAGTTTTTAAATCATGCAGGAAACATCTCCGATGTAAACGATCCATGTTAAAAAGTGTCAACAAAAATGGAACATACAGTTCATCAAACATAATCATTTGAAGAATTTTGTGTTAAGATCACAGCACAGTATATAAAGAAATCCTAATCCCTGTTTACTGTTATGAGCAAGCAAATATACAGGGTGTGTCAAAAAAAAAAACAACCCAGCAGAGTTTTTGCTGTAGCAACCGCAAATCTCAACCGATTTGAATGAATCCTGCTTTAAATGAAAGATAAATAAATTCTTGAAAGACTGGTGAAGGCCCTATTAAGATACGATGCTTAGTTCCTGAGATATTTTCGTTCAAACTCAAAACAGAGATTTTGGCAGTGAACAAGAGCGATTCCGTTGCACTTCACAACAAAACGGATTCCTACTGCTGAGGGGCAACAAGACTTTTACAAATGAAGTAACCAAGCATGTGTGGCACCAGAAAAACCTCGTTACGTTAGCCCTGAGCAGTAGGAATCGGTTTTATTATGAAGTGCAACAGAATAATAAAAATCGCTCTTGTTCATAGCCAAAATCTATTTTGACTTTGAGTGCAAATATCTCAGGAACCAAGCATCATATCTTAATAAAAGCTTCACCAAACTTTCACGAATTAATTTATCTTTCATATAAAATAGGACTCACTGAAATCGGTTGAGATTTGCGGCTGCTACAGTAAGAAATCTGCTGGGTTGTTTTAATCTCTGTTGTGCACTGCCAAAATATCTGTTTTGATTTTGAAAGCAATTATCTCAGGAACTAAGCAAGGCATCTTAATAAAAGCTACACCAGTCGTTCAAGAATTTATTTATCTGTCATTTAAAGCAGGATTCATTCAAATCGGTTGAGATTTGCGGTTGCTACAGCAAAAAATCTGCTGGGTTGTTTTTTTTTGACGCACCCTGTAGAAGGAAATGAGCACAAGTGTTGTGTTACAGTCTACGATCGCAAAATAACCTGAATTGTTAGCTGAAAATCCAAGTAACTCTATATTTAAACTATTTGGTATTATTTGGTATACAAAAATTCCAAATACCAAATAATACCATATCTCAAAAAATACTAAATAATGCCGGCTACCATTTGCATCCCTAGCGATTGACCACCGGGCCAAATCTAACAATTTTTTCCTAGCAGATATTGTAGGTACCCTAGTCCCGACGCGGCGGTCTGGGGGTCCTGGGGTGTGACCCCCCAGATGACCCCACTCACCTACCTGACGCAGACTTTTGTTCCTTATTGCACCCACCAAAATCGCCGCGAACCCCCCAACCGGCCGGCCGGCCCACCCCAAATTTTCGGATTTTGACTACGCCCAACCCATTTTTCCGGCCTATGTATGGCAGTAGCGTACGTTACGTGGGTTAGGTGTAGCTGGGGGAATCAGGGGAGGTCAGAAATGGACTATATATTAATTAATTTACTTATTATGACTATACAATTCCGGAGCGTGCCCTATACTGATGCATACCCCTAGGGGTATTTTTATGTTTTGAAAACAGGCACTCCGGAGCGTGCCCTATACTGATGCGGCCCCCTAGGGGGTATTTTTGTATTTAGAAATCAGGCCCTCCGCAGCGTGCCCTATACTGATGCGTCCCCTAGGGGTATTTTATTTTTATATTTGAAAAAAGGCCCTTCGGAGCAATTTTGAAGAAATTCTTTTACACCAGTCATCATTTTATCTAGAAACCAGTGTAATACTTCTTTTTCACTGAGCCTAGCAGCCGCTACTTACCGGTTAGGGTGGGTTTTACCCCCTCCCCTCGGCTGCCCCTACCAATACCACCCCTCGGCTGGCCATACCCATACATGTAACAGCTCCGGGCCGATCTGGGGGAGGGGGTTTTTTCCTCAGGTGGGGGGTCGAGGGGGTTTCACCCTGAGGGGGTCCCAAATTTAAAAAAACTCCAGATTGCCTGGAAATGCGTTTTTAGCAGGTTTTTTCAGTAAGGACGCTAAAAATCGCTATTTTACGCTGCCAAATAGCGTTCAAAAAATGACAAAAAGGGCTTCCAAAAACCCCGATTTATCTTGAATATCAGCAGTGGAAACGCCAAATTTGGTTCCCAAACGCTTTTCAAGCGAATTTTAGGCTAAAAATTAGTGATTTCTGAGCCAGTTTGTTAGTACGTGTATTTTTGGGTCGGGGGGGGGGTGGGTGGGTGAGGGTGGTTTGGCCTTTTCAGCTAGGGGTGGTAACCCCAAACCCCCCTAGTACATGTATGGCCGTACCCCTCCCGTAGGGAGAAAATTTTCGCTTATTTAAGGCAAAACAGGCTTTTTTGGAATTTCTTCTGGGGGACCTCCAGGGCCCCCGGATTTTTTCCGGTCCATGTTTGGGTAGCTTCACCTAGCAAGTGTCCGTACTACAATTTCGGGTAAAATTATAAAGTTGTAGGTAGCGTTTAGGCCTGTGTGTGTAGGCGTGTTCGAACTGGTTTGTTAGCGACCTGAGGTGCAAAATTAGAGAAGTTGTTGTAAATACCTGTATTATCACGCTGGACATATTTAGTATGTCTTGCTTCCAGATGTGTCGCCCACCAATAAACATATCAGCATTTCACTTCACTCTGATCACAAGACTTAGCGTAAACTGGAAACCATGGAGCGTTACGGTGGAAAACTGCCGCAGAATAGGGTATGGCACAGGTTTTGCCTCTTTACCAGACATGGGCTAGCATTTCGGCGGAGTGGGGTAGAATTTTCAATTCCTGAGGGGGGTAGGAGCGCCTGAGGAGGGCTGAGGGGGTGGGAAGCCAAAAACATACATGGGCCGGAAAAATCCGGAGGGGGGGTGGGGGGGGGGTTGAGACCTCGGGGGGGGGGGGGGGGTACCCCACCCCCAAAAAAGCCCAAAAAACGCCTATTTTGCCTTAAATAAGCGAAAATTTCTCCCTCCGGGAGGGGGGGGGTGGGGGGGTTAGCCGGCGAGGGGGGGTATGGAGTATGTTTGGACGGCCGAGGGGGGGGGTATGGCCGGCCGAGGGGGAGGGGTATACCCCCCCCCTGACCCCCCCCCCCCGGCCCATGTATGGCCAAAAAGTTCGTTTTTTGGCTAAAATCAAGGTTTTTGGCTTATTTTTCATTAAAATAAGTTAAAATAAGCTATTCTGAGCTCATTTACACATAATCCAGGCATATTTTTATCATAATTGTCTATGCAAAATTCTTCCAAAAAATTCCTTAAGAGGGTTGCGGCCGGCTGTGGTGGAGGTCAGAGCCTGAGGGGAGCCAACCCCCTTTGCCCATGTCTGCTCTCTACGTAGCCACAGTCAAGTCCAGTCAGTTAGGGTTGTACCTCTTTCTTTCACAACAGGTTGTATTTTTGGGACTGCCATCACCGTTTACTTTTGTTTTAGAATTCTTCGATGATCGTACTGGTGCTGACAGCTGTCGATCTAACGATGGAGGGTCTTCGTTAAAGGTGGAGCTGCCGTTCTGGATACTTAATGGTTTGTATAACAGCAGCTCTCATCCAATCTCGTCTGTAAGTGTATGTTGTTTTGCGGTTACAAAGCTGTTTAAGAGCTCTAAAAATATGTCCGCGCCGTCTAAAATACGCCGTTTTTCCAAGTATTAAGCCAGTAAATAGTGAAGCGATTGTGTTTGTGAGAGAGTGTTTTGCATTGTAGCTACTGTGTGGTTGTTTTGTGTGATTGCTGGTGGTGTGGTGTGTTGTGTGTTTGCGTTGTGTTTGATACTTATACCCCACAAACCCCTTCATTTGGTGCCGAACAGTCCCGGGAGACCACCTTCATTCAAGTTCTACTACGAATTCAAGTTCTACTGCCTTCGCTCCCTACAAGTACAAGCATTCTTTGGTTTCGTGATCATCAGGCACAGACGCGGCCCCAGTTGATTCTCACATGTCCACTACATTTCGTGACTGCCACCGACTTCTACAAGAGCAAAACCAGCATGATCGCGAGCAGTATCGGCGATGGCAGCTCGACCAACAGCAGCGTTACAGAGAGTGGCAGACCGAACAGCGCCAGCGTGATCGCGAGCGGCTGTATGAAGCACGTCTGGAGCGACAGCGGCTGCATGAAGAACGTCTCCGTTGGTACGAAGAACAAGATAGGCTTGACAGAGAGTGGCGGATCGACTTCAACAAGCGTTTTAACCGTGTGCTTGACAGATACCAGTCTCAGTTCAGCAAAACTCCCGTCACAGGTGTATGAGGTAGTGAAGGAAGTCGCAGTAGCAGTAATCGTTTTCCAGCCAACGTCTGTGAGGGAGAGTGATGAAGCGATTGTGTTTGTGAGAGAGTGTTTTGCATTGTACAGGGTGTGCCAAAAAAAAACAACCCAGCAGATTTTTCGCTGTAGCAACGGCAAATCTCAACCGAATTGAATGAATCTTTTTTTATATGAAAGATAAATAAATCCTTAAAAGACTGCTGAAATTTTCATTGATGTACTCTGCTTAGTTCCTGAGATATTGGCTCTCAAAATCAAAACAGTGATTTTGGCAGTGAACAAGAGGGACTTTTTTATTATTCTGCACTTCGTAATAAAACGGATTCCTGCTACTGCTAAGGGCTATTGGAGGCTTTACAGGTGACACAGAAACTCGGTTTACTTCAACATTAAAGTATCATTAGCCCCAGCAGTAGGAATCTGCTTTATTATGAAATGCAACGGAATCGCTCTTGTTCTTTGCCAAAATCTGTTTCGACTTAGAAGGCAAATTATCTCAAGAACTAAACTGTGAATCTCAATAAAAATTGCACCAATTTTTGAAGAATTTATCAGTCTTTCACTCAAAAATGGATTAATTCAAATCGGTTCAGAATCATGGTTGCAAAAGTAAAAAATCTGCTGGGTTGTTCTTTATCACCCTTGTTCATTGCCAAAATCTCTGTTTTGATTTTGAGGACAAATATCTCAGGAACTAAGCAGGCTATCTTAATAAACGGTGCATCAATCTTTCAAGAATTTATTTATCTTTCATTTAAAAAAGGTTTCATTCAAATCGGTTGAGATTTGCGGTTGCTACAGCAAAAACTCTGCTGGGTTGTTTTTTTTTTTGGCACCCTGTAGCTACTGTGTGGTTGTTTTGTGTGATTGCTGGTGGTGTGTTCATACATGGGCCTGGGGGGTAAGGGGGGTATACCGCTCCCCCTCGGTCGGCCATACCCCCCTCGGCATACATGGGCCGTAAAAATCCGGTGGGGGGGTGGGGGGTTGAGACCTCGGGGGGGGGGGGTCCCCCCCCGAAAAAAGGCCAAAAAACGGCTATTTTGCCTTAAATAAGCGAAATTTTCTCCCTCCGGGAGGGGGGGGTGGAAGGCCGAGGGGGTGGTATGGACGGCCGAGGGGGGTATGGCCGGCCGAGGGGGAGGGGTATACCCCCCTTACCCCCCCGGCACCTTTATGCCCCTGGGCCGGCCATACCCCCACTCCCCCTCCCCCCCCTCCCGGAGGGAGGAAATTTTCGCTTATTTAAGGCAAAATAGGCGTTTTTTTGCCTTTTTTCGGGGTGGGGGGACCCCCCCCGCCGTCTCACCCCCCACCCCCCCCCCCCACCGCACATTTCCGGCCAATGTATGGGTGTGTTGTGTGTTTGCGTTGTGTTTGATACTTATACCCCATAAACCCCTTCAATAGCTATCATACAAAATAAGATTTTTTCCTTTGTAATGATAAGAATGCGTCTGCTAACTGAACGCATGTGGCTAAGCATTAACTGTGTCTTGTAGGTTGGACTGGGTTGTGCAGATAAAGAGTTTCAGGTAGAACTGCCGAAGATGTATAAAGCATCATATCGTGAAATATTCCAAGTTGATGCGCAAGTGGTTGATCTGCATAAACTGGGACCGTATTTCTACTTTGCCGGCCGACACTTGCTCTCACTCCGTACAGTTGAGGCGAACTCTATAGGAAAAGCATTGAATGAGGTACTGTCATGGTTGGATTGTCCTGACGGGGCTGTAACCCTGATCAACCCGCACACCGAGATCCTTCCCTTCCTTTGCTGCCCTTCGCCCGCTACTAGCCGCACACATGCTCGTTAGTCGTGCGGGTGTCATGGTTGTCCCTGTGTGTCCGACCAAATTCCTGCGTAGATGCTATTGTAACTTAGGTGCAACGGCAGCTCAGTCGGTTCTCGTTTACCTGCCCTATCGGTGGGATAGGTTCGGTTCGTCGACTTCCGTTCGTCGAGGCTCCGTTCGTCGACTGTTCGGTTGGTCGACGCTCGGTTCGGTACAGACCGGGGACAAATCCATTTTTTTCATTTTTGGGGACAACCTTCAGAGATGAAAGGGAACAATTGTCCCCTGTGGAAACCTCCGGGACGAAATTTTCATCAGTTGTCCTTCAAAAATACGTTTAAACGGTACTCTGAACGTGAAATTTTAACAGTTTTAGTAGTTTGCTTGAAGAGGCCTTTTTTCATTCATTAACTTAGTATATAAAATCGCCACTCACTATTGCAAAACGAGCCAAGTAACAAAGTCGAAATCGAGAAAATCGCCTTTTAAATAATTTGTTATACAGGGTGTGCCAAAAAAAAACAACCCAGCAGAGTTTTTGCTGTAGCAACCGCAAATCTCAACCGATTTGAATGAATCCTTTTTTAAATGAAAGATAAATAAATTCTCGAAAGACTGATGTACCGTTTATTAAGATAGCCTGCTTAGTTCCTGAGATATTTGTCCTCAAAGTCAAAACAGAGATTTTGGCAATGAACAAGAGTGATAAAGAACAACCCAGCAGATTTTTTACTTTTGCAACCATGAATCTGAACCGATTTGAATGAACCCTTTTTTGAATGAAAGACTGATAAATTCTTCAAAGATTGGTGCAATTTTTATTGAGATTCACAGTTTAGTTCTTGAGATTATTGCCTGCGAAGTCGAAACAGATTTTGGCAAAGAACAAGAGCGATTCCGTTGCATTTCATAATAAAGCAGATTCCTACTGCTGGGGCTAATGATACATTAGTGTTGAAGTAAACCGAGTGTCTGTGTCACCTGTAAAGCCTCCAAGAGCCCTTAGCAGTAGCAGGAATCCGATTTATTACGAAGTGCAGTGGAATAATAGAAAATCGCTCATGTTCACTGCCAAAATCACTGTTTTGACTTTGAGAGCCAATATCTCAGGAACTAAGCAGAGTACATTAATGAAAATTTCAGCAATCTTTTAAGAATTTATTTATCTTTTATTTAAAAAAGGATTTATTCAAATCGGTTGAGATTTGCGGTTGCTACAGCGAAAAATCTGCTGGGTTGTTTTTTTTTGGCACACCCTGTATTTTCGTGAATTAGCTTCAATATCAGTTTAAATATTTTTTACCTAAAATACAAGTACAGAATTGGTGTGCAAAAGATTCTGCATTTGTCACTTGTGTAACAGGTAACAGGAAACGCACAAAGCACTTGGCTCATTTTACCAGGATCACCTGGTGATGTCCTTGCGCATGCGTCTGGTTGCATGGCTGTATCTCCTGACACAGAGCCAATTTCGACTTCGTTCCTTTGCCAAAACGTTTTTAGGTGCTTTAGCTACCCCTCGTCATTTGTACCCACCGGAGCTTTTGCTTCGGCCGTGGTCTACTCCATTGGGCTACTAGCCATCACCGGCTTTCGGTGTCCTGGGTTGTGCTGGGTTTTTATGGCGACGACCAACTCTTTGCGACAAGAACTTGTTCCGCCTAGTGGATGAACATGCCAAGGGCCCAGCCCAACGCGCACAGTGGCTTTGCGGTCTAAACCACTAGAGCTGGCTGACTGGGGTCCTCTCATACACGAGCCGAAAAAGTTTGGAGGCAGGGGCTTTAGGTCGTTTAGGGCTGGGAGGGTAGGCCAATTTTCTGAAAAAAAAAGCCAATAATCGCTATGAAATTGCCGATCGCTAACATTTTCGGGTAGGGGCCCTTTGCGGCCACGAGGAACTTAGCTGGCGAGGGGTGGGTGTATGGGCGAAATCAGCGCGGGTATGAGTTTTGAGAACGGCTCTCTTAAGTATAGCAGATGACTCTTCGTCTGTTTTTCTTGTCAACTGTTCTAAACCTTTTTAGATGTTGATGGGTCGGCTTGATTGGCTGTTGGATTTGTCACAGAACAATCGGGACGAGCAACGCCCAGCTGTGCTGGATAAGAGTGAATGCGAACTGTACGAGCTAGCCAAGTGTCAGCAGCAGGACTATTGCAATTGGCTCCGCGGTCTCGGCAGCAAAATAGAACCAACCGACATTGTCACTGCTCGGAATAAGCGCAAGTATTACGAGTTGACATGACCGCACTCGCAGCCTTCTCACAGCTCATCTCGTACCTTCATTTTCTCAAGACTGTGTCATTCTCAATGTATAAAATTTTAACTGATAAAATATCCGACTGTTCTGAAGAGCTTCTGCAAATTTCAGGTTATTTGGTGAATATTTTCGGAAATGACAGCAAAAAGAAAAGGTTCCATTTTTTTGTAGGCATTGAAATTAACAATTTTCACATATTCGTAAATTTCTTAGGATTGGGTCGAGGCTGGTCCACCAAATTTTAACACACAAAATCTCCCCTATTTTGGCACCTTTCTTTCAAATTCCAGCCAATTTGCTTGAAATTTTCGGAAATGGCAGCAAAAAGAAATGTTATGAAGTTTTTGGGACACCCTGTATTATCGCACGTTCGTAACCACCAAATTTCTCAGTCTACCGTAGTCTAAATTCCGCCGTTGGTCGCGATTTAGAAAGTGCCAGTGCCACGCCGGCGCAGTTGGTGTAGTGGTTTAGGCACTGTGCGCTCATCCTCTCGGCACAGCAACAAAGAGTTGGCCGTCGGCACAAGGCCCCACCCAGACCACCGAAAGCTGGTTACAGCGAGTAGGTAAATGGGAACCACCGACTGGATCTGCCTTTGCACCGAAAGCCGCTCCCCAAAGCATGCTTGTGTTGGAGGAAAAGAAGATCAACAACGTCAGGAGCTGTCTGAGAGACCAGCAATAAGGCCTATACCGGTTTAGTTCGGTTGCGCCGGGCGGCCGTTGGGAACCGACAGCACCATGCCAGGCACTCTCTTAGTGACTGGCACTCAACAACTGGTCTAGGAGTGGCTTGTCAGTGAAAGAAGGGCACAGTGTCCGAGAAGACGATTTCAGGGGTCGCGAAATGGACCGTGCAGGTCTGATCGTAGTGGTGTACATCGTACGGCTCCCGCCGCATGGGATCGGTGCCAGTGCCATCGGTTGGCAGAAGCATAAATGCACCTTCACAGGAAATTCACCTTCTAAGAAAAGAGCATCAACAATTCAAAAGTAGCGTTTGCAGGTTTTCTGACGCTAATTTTGAAGGCAATATCCATCTACGGCTCCGATTATAAATGACCAATTCAAAAAGCGCTATTGATCGATTCTTTACGCTTATTGTGAAAACTGAATTTATTACTCGTTAAAGACAATTATCGAGTGATGACGTGATGTGTTATAATCCAATTAGAAAGAATTGTACTATTTATTGTTAGAAAACCTGGGTATTGTCAGTCAAAGTGCGTGGTGATCGTGTTGTACGTTTGTTCTACTGACCAGTTTTGTCGTGGCGTATGTCTATTGATGTTTGCGTTTGTGTTCAAGTCAACTGCAGGTATCAGCTGTTACAAGGGAGTGGTCATGCAAGGGCCAAAACTAATGGATCAAAGTGGTGCAGTGGGGCCCAATCTACGACATGTCCACAAACACTGTGACCTTGGCTTCTGCTAGGTTCACTATCATTGCTGTTTGTCGACATACCGTGGTTGTTCGCCTTCTCATCAGTATGCAACACCTAAGTTGCGGAACGATCCAACAGGAGGGTGCGTCATACGACGTCGGGCAATCTGACTGTGTTGGACTGCTACATACGACGAAAACGTTCCTTCAGGACGGAGCCCAAAGGTAAATAGCAGAAAGTGACGCGCACCGATGAGAAGCCGAACAACAAGCTGCACGACCGACTCAAATCAGGCTCCAAGTGGCTGGACGACGTACTCAAGAACCGGTGTCTGTCAAACCCTGAACAAGGAGCCAGCCTCACGGTGTCAGTGTGCCAAAGCGAACAAGCTGATCAAGGAAGTGAAACCACAAATGCTTCTAGGGCAGCGTCCACGGCAAGTACGCAAGTACCGAAGCTGAAGACGCACAGCAGCTGTTGCACTCTGACCTTCTGTGACAGACTGCAGTATTTCGAGAACTGGCCGGACGCCGTGTGCAAATCTGCAGCGGCGATTTCGACAAATCTGGCTGAAAGACTTGAAAGCGATCAATGGAGACCCCAGCTGATCAGTTCCAACATTCAGCTCGTCACCTACGTAGACACAGCCAAATTGAAATGCTGCATTACGACAACTGCTACATCGGCCGCCGCTGCCGACCGCGGCTCTGTCACTGTGGTCATTGCCGCGCTCTCCTCTGCAAGAAACCTTGATCACCACTGACAGCTGCTCTTTTCTTGCCACTACTCGTCATTTTACAACGTATCCCAACTCTTCTCAATAAACGCTAGTGTCACGCACAACATGTAGACACATAGGCAGTCATAAGGCATCACCCCATTCATGCCATTAGTGTTCCGACGATATAAAAATTCGACGATATTCGATATCGATATTTTCAGTTCAATATCGATATTCATTGTTTACAAGAAAATCTGAAAATTTGAAAGACCAAACTGCCCTCGCTGGTTATCAGTCAAGCACTGATGCAGTCAGCGATCTGATATCAATTAAGCAGAGAATAGCAGAAAAGGTAGTGGCCCTTCTTAAGCCCTTCAATAAAAAGCTTGATCCCCTCAGGCCTATGCTCCACCCTCATTAGGCATAAAGAGCTCAGACAGAATAGCGTATTTTAACTTGTGTTAATGACAAATAAGCCAAAAAAACCTTGACTTAGTAAAAAATCGAACTTTTTTGCTTTAATACCATCCTTTCGACCGCCCTTATCCAATCCGGCGGTACCCCTCAGGATTTGAGAATTTACCACCCCTCAGCCGAAATGCTAGCCCGTGTCTGCTTCTGCCCTCCTGCTTCAAACCTGCAGAGTGAGCAGCTCTTCAGTGCTGCTGCCGACATTTAAGAACCTAAGCGTTGCTGCCTGAAAGCTGAGAATGCCGAGAAATTGACGTTTCTGAGAGCTATCATGCCACTGTTAGGTTTTGACTACATCGATTTTTGAGTTGTCCAGGAAAAACTGTTTTTTACTGCTCTAGAGAGATAAACTTGGTGTCAGTTTTGTTTTTGCCCTACTTTTCCGCCCAAAAAATATCGAAAATATCGATGCGAAATATCGCAATATCGATATCGATATTGGAAAAAGGGTCGATATATCGTCTTTTCGATATCGATATATCGTCGGAACCCTACATGCCATACAAGGAGTCTGCCAAGTACGTAATTTTGTTCGCAATTTCTTACATTTTTTTAGGATTTCAGGCATGTCAAAATCGGCTGTAAAACCGCTTTTTAGCTGTATTTGAACCCACTTTAGCATTTTTGGCGTTTTTATTGCCCAACCCCCTCCGCTAGAATTTCTTCTCAGATTCCCAAACCGTCTCCCATTGGCGGATTACCTGTTACATGTATGCCATCACGCATGACCTAACGATACGCA
>JASANB010002394.1:0-24742 GCA_030248155.1 Sabatieria punctata | reverse complement strand
ACGTCTCTGCATTTTCTCAAGCTTGTGCAAATCTTCCAGGAGCTTGCGGTTCCAAGACCAAAGTCTTACTACGATCAGCCTTTTCAGCCACGTTTGAATGCTATCTGCGTCCCTTCGAGTTCAAATTCTAGGGGAGGGCGTTAGGTACTACAAAGTACAAACGCTCAAAACTCGCAAAAAATCGCAATTTTGGGCTAAAAATGGTCAAAAATTGCTAATTTAGGCCAAAAAACGGCTGAAAAGTGCTTTTTACAGGGGATTTTAGCAATTTTGGTGTCTAAAATTCTAAAAAATGTAAAAATTTGAGTAAAAACTACTTGCCAGAACAATCGTTTTGGGGTCCCCGATCCGGGGGTCTGGCCTAAGTCAGGTAGGGACAGACAGACCCCGGACCCCTTGTTACATGTATGGTGTGTAGTTTACCTGGTCAAGGACATAACTCATTTTACCTGGGCAACAATGCCTTGCTCTGGTTACTGAGCACTGGACCAGCAGATTCTATGAAGTCAGTGACCTCGCTTTGGTTCCTGTCTGAAAAATCATTGCAGTGCACAAAGAAAAGTGATGCCAGTTTCGCTGTGCAGTGTGCACCATACGTGTAACACTGGTCTGGGGTGTCTGCCCCCACCGACTAAGGCCAGACCCCCAAGGACGATTTTTCTCCACCCCCAAGGTAATTTTTTAACTATTTTTTGCTATTTTTCACAATTTCAGAGACACAAAAAATTGCCAAAATCGCCCATGAAACAGCACTTTTTAGCTGTATTTGAGCCCAGATTAGCAATTTTTTACGATATTTAGCCAAAAATTGCGATTGTTGCGCGTTTTCAGTCTCTAGAATATGGGATCAACCCCCTCTGGCCGTCGCCAGCCCCCACAACTCCCCCTCCCCCTTTGGGCAGATGACCTGTTACATGTATGTTTTGCACAGTAGGTGCGGTTGCCAAAAGTAGTAAGGGGGTTGAGCGGCGGATTCTGAGGAGCGGCTGCCGGTGTCACGCCATATTTGGTCCGGCCGCGTATTTGGTCCGGCCGGACCAAATATGGTGCCATATTTGGTCCGGGTCTGGCATATTTGGTCCGGGTATTACAATTTCCTGTTTAATTCCAATACAGTAGGTCGAACAAACAGCGGGTAATAATAGTAATAATACAGTTGAAGAACAAATAAAACAAATAATACAGTTGAGGAACAAATAAAACAATGTACAGGACTGTCTTATGAAACGAACTTACACTTTGACGTGAATAGATCTAGGACGCGGACCTCTCCTACCATAGGACGGAAACGGCTTAATTAAAACATTTTCCAAACACTCAACAAGGTGGCCACGCATTTCAGTAGACTTATAGCAACGCGTTGCTGGATCTTGATTGTGCAGAAAATCAAAAGCAAAATACTGATATTTTAGTATAGTATAGTTAATCAAAAATTAGTAATACTAGTCAGTGGCGTATCCAGGGGGGGTGTAGGGTGTGTACACCCCCCTTTGCGGTGGAGGTAGGAAGAAAAAGTCTGTGAAAAATATAAGGAACTAATGAATTATGTACTAAAACTGTCTATTTTGTGCTCAGAATGGCTTCTAAATGCGTTTTTGAAGGCCAAATTTTCAAAATTTTCTCGCCCTGGTCGGGCAAAAGCCCAACCAGGCCATTATAAACTATAAAAACTTGTAATTTCTGTTAGTTTTAAGCTCGGAATGCGTTTTAAACGCGTTTTTGAAGGCTAATTTTGCTAAATTTTCTTTATATTGTATTGTACCGCTATTTTCTTACTCCAGTCATACCACCATCTCATCTAAAGTACCATTTTGGCAGTAGTAAGGGGGATATGGAGGAGGATTCTGAGGAGCCGCTGCCGACCGCCGGGCGCGGCCGGCCAAGGTCGTCGCCAGCGCCAATTATGTCTAAGCAACCATGACCAGCGCCAAATTACGCAACTGCTGAAAATTGTACGCCGTAACGCCGCCGTTGTGTCAAATATGCATAACCTCATGTTCGCCCTAAGCCACCCACTTACGACCGACTCGCACCAGCCGACCCCTTCGAAGTTGCACAACCAGCCCTGCCGGCCCTGCCGGACATAATTGTCGAACGTGTTCAACCGACAGTGCGTGGAGATTATCGTGCCACATTTTAGTTTTGCTTTGTTTTGTTTTTTCCCCACAGTGAACGCATAATTATCTTTTCCCCACAGTTGCGTGGAGATTATTTTCCCCCACAGTTGCATGGAGATTATTTTCCCCCACAGTTGCGTGCAGATTATTTCCCCCCCCCCACAGTTGCGTGGAGATTATTTTTCCCCACAGTTGCGTGGAGAGAGTTTTGAATGTACAACCGGGTTCCAGTTGAACAACTCATCGAAAGTTTTAAAGCATACTGTAATTGCATAATTGCATTATCGGTCAGGTGTCAAATTATTAACAACAAGTACTGTAATTACGACCGGCGTATTTCCCCACAGTTGCGTGTAGATTATTTTCCCCTTAGGTGCGAGATTATTGCATAATGATAGACACCTTCGTGTCGATTAAGGGTCATCGAGGGACACTGCGTAGGACCAGCCCACTGACGGCGTTGCCCCGCTGACCATGCATAATGCCCTACCATAAAGGTGACCATCAAGCGCCGTTCGAACGGCCATCGGTTTACGCACAGCTGACTGTTGACTGAAAAGCTAGTCAAACGTGGGGAGCCGAAAAAAGTCAAAGAAATCCAAGAAATCCAAGACAAAAATCTTTGTCTAAGATCATGAAGCGAGGTGGTGAGAAGACCAAAGTAGAGTCCAAGTTGGTTAAAATGGAGGAGCTGAACCTGTTCGCGACTCCTCTGGAGCAAGACTCATTGGAATGGACAGGTCGTGTGCAGATCGGGCCAGGTGTCTTGGCCAAATACCAGTAGAAGAAGGTTGAAGCGCGAATCTTCGAGATACCACAAGGCTTTACCATGTACAAGGCCCAAGGACTGTTCAATGATAAACTTCCGTCCATAGTGATGTTCAGTGTTTGCGATCTGGAAGGTGTCTCTGATGGCAGTTGGAGTAACAACCCCATGATCTTTTCCAGTGGCTCACTTCGGCATTAACTATGTTCAGTTCTATGCAGATCAGCAACCTCTTGTGGAATGTGCCTACCAACCCAACTTTGAAAATGATAACGCGAACCATAGGGCCTTTTGGAGGACTATATGGGCCTTTTGGAGGCGAGTCGCGCTTAAAAACGCAGCACATGGCGCTCAAAAGCCGTGACTTTCTTGCATGCTATGGAATCTTTGGTCACGACCTCATGGTCAATGGAAGCGATCTGAGTTGCCCTCATGAGGGTAGCTTCAGAGTGGAGGTACGCTTCTCCAAACCCATGTCCAAACCTCTGTGCGGTATCGTCTTCAGACAGTTCCTGTCCTTAATGACCATGGATGGTGCCAGCAACGTTACCAACGATGTACTGTGAACACTGCTTATGATACTATGTACACTGTCACCCTTATGCACTCGCATATTCCTGTTGTTTACTCTAATAAAAATGTGCGCACAAAACTGGTTCCATTGGAAGCACAGCTTCATTGTTGGTGTGTCGGAATCTCGAAGATTCGCGCTTTGACCTTCTTGTACTGGTATTTGGCCAAGACGCCTCGACCTAGTTGAGCGCTCAGCATGGTGCGAGTGTTACCGACAATGTACTGTGAACACTGCTTATGATACTATGTACACTGTCACCCTTATGCACTCGCATATTCCTGTTGTTTACTCTAATAAAAATGTGCGCACAAAACTGGTTCCATTGGAAGCACAGCTTCATTGTTGGTGTGTCGGAATCTCGAAGATTCGCGCTTTGACCTTCTTGTACTGGTATTTGGCCAAGACCTAGTAGTAATGGCTGTAGGGTTTTCGACCGACCAAAAATTTATCGAAAAATGTTTTCGACCCACAAAGAATTTATGCGCAAAATCCTCGAAAACAGCGTGCTTTTCGATCGTTGATGGCACGAAATTTCGATTGGTGTCACGAAATATCCAAAAAACAACATGTAGACCGACTACTCTTGGCGCGCAGCGGCGGACAGAGACCAATCGAGAGAGAATGCGTTCGAAATGGTGGGCCGCTGAACAGTAGCAAACAGAGGCGCGGCGATAGCCATCACGAGAGAACGACGACGGGTGGATGTCGATAACCGGTTTTAGGCGGCGCAAACTCTCTCTCCCTGTCTCTAATGCTTCCGGCAGAACGAACGCCCCCATTAAACTAAAGTTCGACCGATTTATTAAATTGAACAGTAGCAAACAGAGGCGCATATCAGAACAAGTTTCAACGCATTGGTTGACCATCACGCTCATCATCTTCATCTTCATTTCATCATCTTCGATCAGATGCATATTTTCGCTTACAAATTGTTTCAACAAGTATTTGCGTTCATCCCAAGCCTTCTCTAGAGCCTCTGCTTCTGGCAGACCGCGCTTTTCATATTGATGAGCATAGTTAGCGATCTCTCTGAAGGTCTCATCGCGATTTTCATGATAATCGACATAATCAATGAAGTGCTCGATCTGTTTGAAGAGCTCATGCAACAGCTGGCTAAGCAATGGCTCAACCAAAAGCTGTTCAGGATCATAGTTGTCCGGCAAATTCATGTCGCTGATTGCAGCATCAAACAGCTTGCTCCAATAAAAATCTTTGTCTTCTTCTACCCCTTCTTCTAGTTCATCATCTGTTTCATTCTCCTCTTCTTCGCTCTCAACTGTTTCATCGTATGATTCTTCGCTCTGCTGATCATAATCATACTCACTCTCATCATCATCATACTCACTCTCATAATCTTCAGAATTTATTTTGTGAAAGCACGATTCATGTCTACGTTTTATTAAAATTTCCTTCTGTTTGAGCTGGATGAGAACTTTTTATTGCAGAACTGGCAAACTTTATCATCCATCTCTACACTACTCACCACCACCAGCCAGGCATGCAAACCTATGAATGAATAATATGGTATGATTCACGTGATTATATGAATGATCGATTCTGGATCGATTCCGATCGATCATGGCAGCAACATGTTCAGACGTGTTTGTGACTCATTATGATGAAATGTTGTGCAATCGTCGAGGTGACGTCATTATGATTGCGAAATTTCCCGGTACTGCAGCAGACCATCGTGACGTCATGCGTCTCAGAGTGTCCCCTTGTATACTGCTACTATGGTATGAGTCACATGATTATGTGAATGATCGATTCTGGATCGATTTTGGATCGATTTTGGATCGCTCATGATCCAATCCTTATGGTAGGGCATTATGCATCGTCGGCGGCGCCGTCAGCGGGCTGGTCCTACTCGCACCTGTGGGGAAAATAATCTACACGCAACTGTGGGGATATACGGCGGTCATAATTACAGTACTCCTTGTTAATAATTTGACACCCGACCGATAATGCAATTATGCAATTACAGTATGCTTTAAAACTTTTGATGAGTTGTTCAACTGGAACCCGGTTGTACATTCAAAACTCTCTCCATGCAACTGTGGGGGAAAATAATCTCCACGCAACTGTGGGGAAATACGCAACTGTGGGGGGAAAATAATCTCCATGCAACTGTACGGAAATACGCAACTGTGAGGGAATTATGCGTTCACTGTGAGGAAAAAACAAAACGAAGCAAAACAAAAAGATGACACGATAATCTCCAGGCACAGTCGGTTGAACACGTTCGACGATTGTGTCCGGCCGGGCTGGTTGTGCAACTTCTAAGCGGTCGGCTGGCGCGAGTCGGTTGTAAGCGGGTGGCGTAATAGGGCGAGCATAAGGTTAAGCATATTTGACAAAACGGTGGCGTGGCGGCGTACAATTTTCAGCTGTTGCGTACGCATGCAGCACGATATAGCAAATTTTTGTTATTTTTTACAATCTCAGAGACACAAAAATTGCCAAAATCGCCCGTGAAACAGCACTTTTTAGCTGTATTGGAGCCCAGATTAGCGGTTTTTTACGATATTTTGGCAGAAATTGCGATTTTTTGCGCGTTTTTAGTGCCCAACTCCCTCCATAGAACTTGGGATCAAACCCCCTCTAGCTGTCGCCAGACCCTACAACTCCCCCTCCCCTTTTCGGCTGATGACCTGTTAATCTACTGTACATAGGGATGGGCAACGTAAATTAAAATCGGTAATTTACGTACACGTTATTTCTGTTTTACCAGATTTTAATTTCCGTAATCGTAACGTGTTACGGAAATTAAAACGGCCAATTTATTACTGTAACGCGTTACGTAAATTAATTTCCGTAACGTCGTAACGAATAAGATTCCAGCGAAACGTAAATTAATTTTCGTTTTTCTTCAAAAATCGCTAGTAGGTAGTAGCAATCAAATATCGCGAAAAAAATTATAAAGTGAACTGTATGCAATGCAAATTTTAATTCTGTGTTTGTTCGATTGGAATTGCATTCGTATTTTTGAAATCTAACTTGACACCAAAAGGAAGGAATGAAATGTGGGTATGTTTTTTGGCTGAATTACTGTAGCTGCTGAGGGTTTTATAACTGCGCACGCGCAGCAACACTAGCCAACTACGTACGTACTACAGACTGTGTCTACCTACCGCACACTGATGGTTAAACGTATGACAGTACTTACATATAAGATTCGTAGGGAAGAAAACTATGTCACTTCACTTCTCTGTTTGAATGCATTTTAAATGTACAACATACTGTTGGCAAGTCTTACTGAACCTGGATCTATTAATAGGTTTTTAACCTGAAATTTGTGGACTTTAACCTGAACCTTAACCTATTTTATTTCAGCTGGAGTTGAACCTGTTCCGTTTTATTGGACTTTCTCAACAGGTTCAAATTTCAACTGCAATTTTTAGGCAAACTATGTAAAATTTTCGGTTGGATTGCACAAAATTTTAAAGATTTCATGTTTTTATACCTATTTTCAAACTGAAACTGTCAGAAAACGAAAGTACACTGCCCTGTAAAGTCTGATGTATGTTTTTCTGCCAGAAGAAAGGCTTATAGCTCAGAAAAGTTGCAAGCAGCGCAAAATATCTACAGTTTTTTGGAGATATCGGTGGACTTGAACCTGAGCCTATTGTCCATGTTTTTTAGAAGATGGACTTGAACCTGAAATTTCAATGTTGGCTTTGACTTGAACCAGAACCTATTTTTCAACCCTGAACTTTCCAACAGTAGTACTACACCTACACATGAATTTATAGTTGCCTGGCTTTTCTGCCTATTTTCTTATACAGGAAGATAACATATTGACAAATTCAAGCCTTCAAAAACGTATCTACAAGATATTTCGACTTACTAAAATTGACCGAAATTAACCGGTTTAGCAGTTCGAAGAGTGGGATTGGGCTTCTGTGCGACAAGGGCGAAAAATTTTCGAAAAATTAGCCTTAAAAGTCGCATTTAAGTTTCAGTAGTAACCAAAAATATGCCTATAATACAACAAAACAATGCGGTGGGCTCAGGATTCAACAGAAAAATCTGTTTTACGCTAGGAACGTAAATTAATTCACGTACGGAAATTAATTTACGTATTGCTAAATTTTAATTTTCGTATTCGTTTAATTTCCGTATCCGGATTTTTTTTAATTACGGTAATTGTTAAGCGTAACGTAAATTAAAAATCGGCGCTTAATTTACGTTACGCGTTACGAAAATTAATTTACGTGCCCATCCCTAACTGTACATGCATGTTTTGCACAGGTGCGGTTGCCAAAAATGGTACATTAGATGACATGGTGGTGTACTGTATCACTAGGCCAAGAAAATAGTGCTGTAATATACAGTATAGATAGATAAAAAAAAATGTCCCATCGCTTTTTCGGCCTTTACTCAAGCGTTTCGTTCTCAGTCACTTGTTGCCGATTTGGCTCAAATTTTCAGCAAAAATTAACAACATGATTGGCTAAATATTCTGCAAGTTTAGTGCCAGAATTCCGACTCGTACTGGTTTTATGACCCAAAAACTAGGAATGAGGGTAGTCCACGCAAATTTATTTTTTTTTCGGTAATACAAGGAGTGCAGGCCTGAAACTTGCAGGAATGATTGGCGTTGCCATTGGGCATAACATACTAAGCGGGCAGCCCTGTAGCTCAAAGGGCACTAAAATTGGGGAATTTCAAAAACATGAGTGAAAATCCCATAGTTATGAAATTACCTGCACCTTCTACGTAGCTGCACCTTCTTCTACGTAGAATCAAAGCACTGAATCTGTTGTTAATCAACACAGATTGTAGCAGGAAGTTCGACAAATAAATGAACCTGATATTTAAACTCTGTTGCACACCATAGAAACCTTCCCGAAGCGTTTTCTTAAAATCGAATATCTTTAGAATCGTCATTTTGCCGGTTTTACGAAGAAAAGTCATATTTGGTCATGTTTTTGAAATTCCCCAACTTTAATGCCCTTCGAGCTACAGGGCTGCCCGCTTAGTATGTTATGCCCAATAGCAACAACAATCATTCCTGCAAGTTTCAGGCCTGTACTCCTTGTATTACCGAAAATATATAAATTTGTGTGGACCACCCTCATTCCTAGTTTTCGGGTCATAAAACCAGTATGAGTCGGAATTTTGGCACTAAACTTGCAGAATATTTAGCAAAACATGTTAATTTTTGCTGAAAATTTGAGCCAAATCGGTAAAGAATTGACTGAGAATGAAAGGTTTGAGTGAAGGCCGAAAAAGTGATGGGACATTTTTTTGATCTATACTGTATTTTTAAGCTTCTTAAATAATAAATCTGTCTGTCTCACCAAATAGACACAGTTGATTGTGGTACTCGAAGCATGGAGCGTACTTGGTTCTGGAGCCAATCCAGACTGGACAGACACTGCCCACTTTCTTGCGCGGTACCCGGAAGTAAAGGCTCTTTAGCTGAACAGACCGTGGCATTGATGAATTATGTGCAGGTTGAACCCAGAAACTGACTACACCCCACTGTAATACATAGTTCATACTACTAGCACTGCACATTTGCCAAGCGATGAAAACCTGGCCAATGGCTGCTTTGACTAGAGCCTGCTGCTCTTTGGTTTCCACTTTCGGCAACTGGCCTCCAAGTTTTCTGCAGAGCAGGGCTGTGCTCTGCCAGTTGTCAAGTCGATTCGGAAAGTTCACCAGACACTTACGGCCTTCATAGGACACTGCTGCTGTGTACATTGTCATGTAAGCAGAACATGACTTATCTAAAGACGACACAGGTGATCAGGTTGTTGGTGTCCAACTCACTTGTTGTACTAGTCTTCACAAATGCAGAGTTGCTCTTGAACTTTCCTGAAGCAAAGCGCCACTAAGAACTTGAGGGATGGCAGTGCGACCCTCACTTAGCTGACAGACTGGAGTGTTGCGACCACCGCAGCTTACAGTAATTATTCGTTTCTCAAGTCGGAAATACTGAGGACATTCATTCGCTTTTTCTGATGACAACCAGAAGATAACGAAGTCCTTAAAGTTTCAACTTTAAAGGTCAATACTCCTGCATTCCTTGGCTAACTAACCCAGTCCACTTTGTAGAACTGTCGGTTCCATAAGCTAGAATAGAAATTGTTTGTTTGAAAGATTATGTACAATAAATAGTCCTATTGATCTTTGAAATCCACATCAATCGTAGGGTTCTTATGGTTTATACTCGAAATAATTCTTAGTAAAAAGCTTTCAGTTTTAACCCAAAAATTTATAAGCAACATGTGAGGGTGAGACATGCATTAGGAACAGAGATTAAAAGCCATAGTGAACAGTTCCTGTTTCTACTAACCGCGCACTATCACAGTTCAACGTTGTCCTGCCGGGAAGCAGTGAGACATTCCAAGCAAGCACAGTTAGCGTGGCCGCCACCATTTTGGATCGACGTCCGCCATTTTTCTTTTCAGGGTTGCCAGGTTGGTGGTTTTACCCCTAAATCTGGGGGTATTTTGTCACCATTTGGGGGTGAAAAATTCATCTGGGGGTTGGGAGCATAAATCTGGGGGGATTTGGAATTTTTTTGGGGGTTGGGTGTATTTTGGGGCAATTTACAAAAATTTAGGGGGGGGGTGGTTATTTTTGAGAATTTTCTTTTTAGACTAATGATGGAATGTTATTTTTTTACCAGTGATGTATCAATGTTCAACGCATTTGTCTGAATAAATGTAATGTCATCCATCTGTCGACCAAAAAATCTAGGTTTGACATGCTATATTCTGAAGAACTTTCATGCGGAACTTTCAAAATCTCAAATTTGGAAAATCTTTTCCAACAGTGAAAAAATGAGTAATATTTAGTGGATACGCGGCATTATGAAAACGTATACGTATTACGTAGAATCAACCGGAAGTAAACTAAAACCGTGTCATGTAACTTCAAACAGAGTTTTAGAAAATTTCATTGATAATTCTGTACACTACACCCAGGGAATCTATCGGAAGTTTTGCTGAAAATCAAGTGTCTACAGTAAGACCCGACCGTAACCGGCACACAGTTGTGTGTGGTTTGGGCCGCAAAGCCACTGTGTGTGCGCGACGTCGTGCACTCATCCACACGACGGGGCAAGTTTCTTGCCGCAAAGAGTTGGTCGTTGGCGCAAAGCTCCACCCAAGCCACCGAAAGCTGGTGCCAGCGAGTAGGTAAAATGGGAACCGACTGGATCTGCCGTTGCACGGAAGCGCTCCCATGCGCATGCGCATGCTTGTGTTGCAGGAAAAGAAGATCAACGATGTCAGGAGCTGTCTGAGAGACCAGCAATAAGGCCAATACCGGTTTAGTTCGGTTCGCCGGGCGGCCGTTGGGAGCTGACAGCACCATGACGTCACCACGCCGGGCGCTGTCTTAGCAACTGGCACCCAACACCAACAGCATGGCTAGGAGTGGCTTAGCAGTGAAAGAAGGGCACAGCGTCTGAGATGACGAATTCAGAGGTTGCGATGTCTGATCGTACGTACATCGTACGCCACCCCACCCTGCCACATCGGATCGGATCGGATCGGACCCGACCATATCCGGTTGACACAGACCTAGGAGCTTTTGCTCCTATGGTCCCGACATACCGGATTCAAGACATCTGACGTCTAGGGAAAAAAGTATGTCTAGAAGGATATCGGGTTTTATGTCTAAAACGTAGACATGGTAGGTTTAGACATACCGAACTGCATATGTCTCAAAACAGACATAGTTGAGGTATAATTGAGACATAGTCGAAGACATAGTTTAGACATAGTTGAGACATGGTTGAGAAATTACGAAGTATTGAGTTTTAGAGGTTTTTAGTTTTCAGTTTTAGAGGAGGGTGTAGAAAAAAGTTCAGGAAGACGAGACAAACTGCGAGTGAGTTGAAAAGTGGTGTTTGTGTAGAGACAAAGAAACAGCTTGTGATTCGAAAATGGATGGTTGCGGAAAGATCAAGACAGTGATTTATTTGCAATAAACGATTTATTCATGTGGCAACAAGAGCGAACCGGGAACAAATCAATTACTGAGATAGGACAGGCATAACTGAGATCGAACAGGCATAAAACAGTAAAGCAATAACAGCACAAATGGTCAGACGACAGTTGCACAGATCACTGTTGTAAAGCAGCACTTATCACTTTTTTGCCACAGCGAAGCTCTTAAGACAAAGGTTAAGACAAAAAACATAAACAGAAGGTGGCGACATCGCCAGAAACACAGCAAAGACAGAGTCAACTGCCAAAAAAGCACAACCCGTCATCGCAGTACAGAAGAGAGACAGGCCAGGTGGCCAAAAAGTCACAACCGGTAGCAGTACAGAACACAGCCAGGCAAGGTGGGTAAAAGAACCACAGCCAAGTTGAAGAGATCAATCAGCGGATGGGTTTGCAGGAGAGGGTGCGTGCCTTAGACCGGTAGCGTTTTGCGTGGAGACTCTCATCCCACCAGGTAAAGTCACCGGGAATTGAATGGAACCGGGCCCTGCAGGTGCCTACTAAAAGCTTTAGAATGTAGAAATTGCAGCAGACATTAGGGCGTTAGACAACGGGGCATAACCAAGCAGAGCGGTCTTTTGCAGAGCCAGCATGTGAACGCCGTCTTACACTCATTCTGGTGGCAGATGCAGCGATGCTGTTTGGTCATCCTGCAGGGGATATGCGCCTTAGACAGACTTAGACGCACGGCGTTTATCTCATAGTCTGAGGGTCCATCAGGGTTGGCGCCTTTCTGCAGAATGGGCGCAATTCGAGGCAGCAGGGCCTGCAGCATTGCTTTGGTCGGGAACTGGGGACTGACATTGGCCGTAGGACCCGCCGAGATCGAGGTAGCCATTTGCACAATGCCCGTGAGGGCCATCATGCGGAAATCTCGCACCCTCAGATGCGCAGAGAGCGGTGGGTCGCGCGACTCCATGTACAAGATGTACGCGTTCAGAAACACGATGTCCATTGTCTATAGGAAAAACAACTAGCTACGGCTCGCTTTAGTTGCTATGGGCGCTTTACCTGGAACAGGATGTCTAGGAGAGATAGTCATCCAACAAACAGGTTCTTGCACCACTGACTCCCGATCATTTCAGACGTTGACCAGGGTGCCCGCAAGTTTTTGGGCGGGGCCAGGCCAAAGTACATTTTCACCGCCCACCACTTCATGTCCACCGTCCCAATCTGCCTGTTGTCTGACGTTTGCCTGCCTGCTGCGTTGCCATTCTGCCCAACTGCCTCAACAGCTCCTGCGGTCACAGTGGTGGTATCAGTAGACTTGATTAGCTTGGCCACAATGGCCTCAACGGCACCTGAAGCGACACAGAAAATTATTGACTGGTAGATACAACTACTAGACATGGGGCATTTCTACATTTACTAGACAATAGGGTATAAAGTGTTGCCAGAAAAACCTGAAAAGTAACCGTTCAGCTCTGACATAGCGACAGATCACGACAGAAGACAGATGCACCGGGAGTCAAAATCTGTGTAAGATGGAAGATGTCAAGATGTATCTAAAAAACTGCACATACACACCTTTCCTCATGTCTTATGCCCTTATGTCTGGGGCTTTATAGACATCGTCATCTGGGTAATTTAACAAGGCCTCACCTAGAGAAGAAGCAATGACGACTCTTTGTGGTCACCGTAGCACACAAACGGCAGGCAGGAAAAATGGGGGTGAGAAATGAACGGCAAGTGGCAAATGCCTGCTTGCCTTTGGTTGGCGGGTAAAGGGGGGATCGGGAATGGGGGGTTGCCGAGGAGCCGGCGCTCGGAATGCAAGAAACTTGGAGACTGCACCGGCCTCCTAGCCGGCGGACAATGCAAGGTCAAGCCAACACCTATACTGCCTTTAATGGCTTCTAGTTTTGACGGCTGTCCGCCGATCGTTGAGTGACGGCTAGCCGACAATGCAAGGTCAAGCTGTTGCCCGTACTCTGTCTTAAATGGCACCCTTTTTTGACATCTGTCCGCCACCTGTCAACAAATTTCTACCGCGTCTGATTCACAAACAATTAAAGACATTGACAGACCGGTGTCGGCGGTCATCGTGCCCAGCAACTGACTGAAGTGTAACACTGTTAGATCAGCTTGCATAAATAAGGTTTAACACATTGTTACTTTGTGCATCTACTCTGCTTTATACCTTTATTTATCACACAAAACGCCTCAAATTGTTTGCTTTTGCAATCTTTGCATAACACCTATTGTCTGCGTTATGTCTTCGTTATGTCTTCGTTTTCCTCCCTTATGTCTGCGTTATGTCTTTTAAGGACATGGAATTTCACGATATTTTATTTCACATGCAATCACGATTCCGCACTGTTATTCTGAGAGATACCCCATCTGTGTCTATTGTTTTGCAACGGCATCGCTCTACGCTCTTTCCTGGTCGCTCTGACATTGACCCAAAAAATGAAATTTCACGATGTCTAAGGTGTGCCCGCATATCTTGAATAGACGTAAGGAGAAGGACATCTGCCGTGGACTAGACTCTGGGTTTTTCTAGACATGCACAGGAGTGGTCTGTGTCAACCGGATATAATACACAAATTTACGGCCCTTGTAAAAGTTGCCGAAATTTTCGTACTCGGGCAGGCTGTGGTTAAGAAAGAATCAGGGTTTAATTTAAGCATTAGTTCATGCTCTAGTTTAGCTTTAGACCAGGGGGGGTCGCACAACGGACTTTTCCAAAATATGATGGGCGCCACTTCGTCAAGCGCCTATAACGTTTGAGCGAAAAGGGGCACGGAAATAGGCCTCCCATCATTCGACGTGGTTTGCGGCGAGCTTTCAAACACAATAACTCCGGCCTTCCTATGTCCATTGGTTGGCGCGAAATTCAAATTTTTCTTCCTAGCAAAAGTAGCGTCGATGCAACACCTGACAAACGTGCACACCATTCTGGCGCCCTTCAAGCTAGGGGCCCAGCTAATAACACGTTGCGTACATAATTGCATGGGCAATCCAGCCGTGTAAGCCGCATTGTTCTGCGAGCTCATACGCTGGAACGGCGACCATTCAAAAGATTGGGTCGAAAACGGTGCATTTTCTGGCTGATTTTTCGACAGGTTTTGACGGCTGTCGCCCATATACTTGCTCTGATCGCGGCGGCTCACCCACCAAACGATAGTTAACAATCTCAGGATACCGAAGCTGTACTCACATTTCCGCTTCGTACCTGTTTTATGCCTCTTTTTGCCCAGCAACTGTGCAATGGTCAGTAACCCTAAATTATAGCTTCAGAAAAACATGCAAATTTCGGAGAATTGAGGAGGAAATTTCAACATGTCTTGAATACGATTTGTAGAGCAGACTGAGAGCTTTCGATCGGTATAGTGCATGACCTCCCAGCATAAAATTTTCTTCTGAGGTGTTTTGCATTTTTACATTTTGTCCGGTTTTTATGATCGATTTTACTGGGTTTCCGGCACATAACTCTTGTGTATGAGCACGTAGGGCAATGGGTGTGCTACCAAACGATGACCCACGTCCGTGCGGATTCGGCGGAGTGCAACCGACAGGCTGCGGTCACTATGCGGGGTGTGCCTGACCGAAATGTTCCACCTGTCTGGATTTTTTTACTACTTCTTGGCAGTTTTTCTGGTAAGCTGAGCTATTAATTGAACACTGCAGGTAGATTTACCCATAGAATGATTGGTTGTATGCTCAGGATTCCGAAAATGTGATTATCGTTCCGTTTTGTAGCTGTTTCACGCACTTCCCCCCCCCCCCCCGATATGCTGCCCTGGTCTCAAAATAGTCACCACAAACACTGCGGAAATGCGCGAATTTCGAAGAACTGAGCAGGAAATTTCAACATGTCTTGAATATCCCCCGCCAACAGATCATGTGCAGATCTGCACACCCCAACACTTCGCATTTTGCAAAAGCGAAGTGTTTTTTGGATCTATTCGGCGTAAAAAAAACACTTCGCGTTTTTGCCGAAAACCTGTTTTTGCGAAGTGATCTAACTATTCGTCTTAAATCAAAGTGCGAAGTGATCGACTTGCAATTTAAGACTTCGTCAGGCCAAAACGAACTGATCGCTGATTGGTCGACTCTTTGAGCGTGCGTCGTAAAGTTGCGCCAACTCATCATTTGATCCACGCTGTGGCAGGCCGCTGACCAGTGCTATTAGTAGCATAGTTATTTATTCTGCGGTTGGCTGCTGTACTCATACATGCACTACATTATTTTACTACATCCATTGTATCAACACTATAGTAGCTGTGTGGATTTTATGCCGGTCTATCAGCAACTAGACATATTCTAGCAACCCAACATCGCGTTACAGGACAGAAAAAAGCTTGGAATAAATAATCGGAGAGAATAAATAATAAAAAAAAACATATTTCATTGTTTCCACTGTCGGCACTGCTTTGAAACCTCGTTTAGAACCTCGTCGCTCTCCTTTTTTCTTTTTTCTATTTTTTTGCGGTTTTTTGGCTCCGCCCACAGGTCTGATACGAAGTCTTCTCGAACACTTCGCATTTGCACTAAAAAAAAACAATTCGTCTAGCATTTTCAGAGCGCCGAAATTGTGTCGGCGTTCATGCGAAGTGTTTATTTAAGTGTTCGGATTTTTCATTAAATCCGAAATTTCGGCAGTGCTTGGAAAGACTTCGTCTTGAGAGTGATATGTTGGCGGGGGATATTTGAATCTCGATTTGTAGAGCGGACTGAGAGCTTTCGATCGGTATAGTGCATGACCTCCCAGCATAAAATTTTCTTCTGAGGTCTTTTGCATTTTTGCATTTGACCCTGTTTTTATCATAGATTTCACAGCGTTTTCGGCACATAACTCTTAAGTATGAGCAGGTAGGACAATGGGGGTGCCACCAAACGATGGCACAGGTCCGTGCGCATTCGGCGGTGTGCAACACGACAGGCTGCGATCACTGTCTGGAGTGCGCCTTACCGAAATGTTCCGCCTACCTGAATTTTTTGACTACTTCTTGGCAGTTTTTCCGATAAGCACAACTAAATAAATTGAACACTGCGCGTCTAGTTACCCATAGAATGGTTGATTCGATGCTAATGATTCAGAAAATGTGATTATCGTTCCGTTTCGTAGCTATTTCACGCACTTTTCTCCCGATATGCTGCCCTGGTCTCAAAATAGTCATCGCGAACACTGCGGAAATGCGTGAATTTCAGAGAACTGAATGGAAAATTTGAAAATGTGGAAGTATTTTCCTTGATTTCCTCTGTGTTTCCAGGCAAATACACTGGCACTTCTTCAAAATCAAGCAAAGCCTGCGTCTAAACAACAACTGAAGCCTCTCACACCGCACACACAGCCCACACCATGGACAGGTGTGGGACATTGCTTAGTAGCACTCTCACTCCTACAGGAGCCCACAAGAAAGAGTTAGGGGTCGTGTCATGTGCGGTACCGCTAATTCTGGCAGAATTCTGGGGATTAGGGCAGAATTCTTGTTCAGAGGCAGAATTCCGGACCAGAATTCTGGCCGCTAATTCTGGCGCTAATCTGGGTCGGCCACCGAAATTCGTTTCGTCAGGTGTGAGCGGAATTCTGGCCGGTCTGTTTGCTAATCCTTAACAGCTGTTAGGTGCGTGCTTGACTGCCGCGGGTCGGAAGCATCCACTTGTAGCCGCCAGAACGCGCGCATGTTTGATTAATCTTGACGCCTTGCCTCTCTTTATTAGTTGAATTAAGCAAAAAAGACACAATATGCACAACAGCAGTGACCAGACCAGATCCCCCGGCCTTTAGATCTGGCGAAAGAAGTATGTCTGAGCTACTGGCTGTTTCACACAACCGGCTCAGCGCCGGAAAAACTTTTGAGTTGCCTAAACGCCCGTTTTTTCGCCAAAATCAGCTCTTTTGTTTTACCCTAGTGGTTGCACCCCAGGAAAGGATGTACACTTGCCCGTTTTGGATTCTAGTTTGCCGCTTCTGAAGCGCAGTAAGCTGCCTCTACACAAGCGCTTTTTGGAGCTGCCGTCTGCGGTTGATAGCTTGAATGAATGAATGTTTATTGATTTTAACAATCAAACAAAGAATAAACTGTTACAATGTAAAATGACCAGCATACCGTAGCATGCCACTAGATGACAGGAGGGCTGGCCGATCGACCAGCTCAAGGGCCCTCCCCCTCAAAAAACTTGATAATCCACTGCGGCCAATTTATACGAAAGTTTTGAGATGAAGCATTTACAACGTCTCTAGTAAGTTGTTCCAATTGAACAACTCGACTTGCGAAGAAGTTTTTGCGCAGTTCTAACGAGTATACATAACGTATATCTTAAAGATTTAAAGCTACATAAAGTCAACTGGTTACAAATAGGGATGGGCACGTAAATTAAAATCGGTAATTTACGTACACGTTATTTCTGTTTTACCAGATTTTAATTTCCGTAATCGTAACGTGTTACGGAAATTGAAACGGCCAATTTCTTGCTGTAACGCGTTACGTAAATTAATTTCCGTAACGTCGTAACGAATAAGATTCCAGCCAAACGTAAATTAATTTTCGTTTTTCTACAAAAATTGCTAGTAGGTAGTAGCAATCGAATATCGCTTTAAAAATTATAAAATGAACTGTATGCAATGCAAATTTTAATTCTGTGTTTGTTCGATTGGAATTGCATTCGTATTTTTGAAATCTAACTTCACACCAAAAGGAAGGAATGAAATGTGGGTATGTTTTTTGGCTGAATTACTGTAGCTGCTGAGGGTTTTATAACTGCGCAGCAACTAGCCAAACTACGTACCGGAGAGTGCTGCATTGGGTACCCGGGTACACTAACCAGCACTTAGCATTTTCCACAACAAAAATGAGATCCAGATAGTGTACCCGGTACACTAACTGGCACTTAGCCAAATCATGTTAAACTGCTTGTTTTCACGATTTCTGAGCAAAAATGCAATTTTCCAATCGAGATTACTGTTTCTGCCATGCAAACGAGAGTGGTTGGTCAAAGTTTCCATTCTTGTGAGGTTTGTATCAGTAAAAACGATTGAAAATTCGCAAAAATATACGTAGACCTGCTTTAAACCTACTGTAATGTTGGAAATTTTGGACACCCATGACATAAAATCTGTCTCCAAATAGTGTACCCCGGGTACACAATCCGGCACTAAGTGCCAGTTAGTGTACCCCGGGTACGCTATCTGGAGGGTACCCTTTGCAGCACTCTCCGGTACGTACTACAGACTGTAGTCTACCTACCGCACACCGCACTGATGGTTAAACGTATGACAGTACTTACATATAAGATTAGTAGTGAAGAAAACTATGTAACTTCACTTCTCTGTTTGAATGCATTTTAAATGTACAACATGCTGTTGGCAAGTGCAAGTCCGACTGAACCTGGACCTACTAATAGGTTTTTAACCTGAAATTTCTGGACTTTAACCTGAACCTTAACCTATTTTATTTCAGCCGGAGTTGAACCTGTTCCGTTTTATTGGACTTTCTCAACAGGTTCAAATTTCAACTGCAATTTTTAGGCAAACTATGTAAAATTTTCGGTTGGATTGCACAAAATTTTAAAGATTTCATGTTTTTATACCTATTTTCAAACTGAAACTGTCAGAAACGAAAGTACACTGCCCTGTACAGTCTGATGTATGTTTTTCTGCCAGTAGAAAGGCTATAGCTCAGAAAAGTAGCAAGCAGCGCAAAATATCTACAGTTTTTGGAGATATCGGTGGACTTGAACCTGAACCTATTGTCAAGGTTTTTTAGAAGATGGACTTGAACCTGAAATTTCGATGTTGCCTTTGACTTGAACCTGAACCTATTTTTCAACCCTGAACTTTCCAACAGTAGTACAACATCTACACATGAATTTATAGTTGCCTGGTTTTTCTGCCTATTTTCTTATACAGGGAGATAACATATTGACAAATTCAAGCCTCAAAAACGTATCTACAAGATATTTCGACCGTGAAATTGACTGAAATTAACCGGTTTGGCAGTTCGAAGAGTAGGATTGGGCTTCTGTGCGACAAGGGCGAAAAATTTTCGAAAAATTAACCTTAAAAGTCGCATTTAAGTTTCAGTAGTAACCAAAAATATGCCTATAATACAACAAAACAATGCGGTGCGCTCAGGATTCAACAGAAAAATCTGTTTTACGCTAGGAACGTAAATTAATTCACGTACGGAAATTAATTTACGTATTGCTAAATTTTAATTTTCGTATTCGTTTAATTTCCGTATCCGGATTTTCTTATTTACGGTAAATGTTAAGCGTAACGTAAATTAAAAATCGGCGCTTAATTTACGTTACGCGTTACGAAAATTAATTTACGTGCCCATCCCTAGTTACAAAGCAGCCCAAAAGCGAAATTCAACGGTCGGTTGTGCTGTCGGCGCTCGATTTTCAATAAGGCCAGGCTTATAACCTTCGCCTGTTTGCGCTTGTCAGTTCCCTGCCTAATCCCTTTTGTAACCTGAGGACCAGGCATCCCTGAGGTCAACACCTGTCAGATTTGATTGATCACCCGGCCAGAATTTGCGGCTCCTCTGACCGAAATTCTGGTCTCAGCCGACCAGAATTTCTGGCCAGAATTCTGGCCAGAGTAACTGGAATTCTGCCAGAATTTCTGGTGCCGCATATGACACGACCCCTTACAGTATAATTCAAAAAACCTAGAGAGTTAGTGGTGTGAAAAACTGGGTTTAGAAGAATAAAAAGCCCGAAATTTCCGCGCTTCCCACTGCGCCTGACGGCCATGCAATGCACCATTCGGAAGGACTCTGCAATAATTACACTTCCTATTGGCCATATTTTCAAATTTTCTATTCCGTTCTCCGAAATTCACGCATTTCCGCAGTGTTCGCGATTACTCTTTTGAAACCAGGGCAGCATATCGGGAGAAAAATGTGTGAAACAGCTACCAAACGGAATGATAATCACATTTTCGAAATCATTAGCATCGAATCAATCATTATATGGGTAAGTAAACGCGCAGTGTTCAATTATTAGTTCTGCTTATCGGGAAAACTGCCAAGTAGTCGAAAAATCCAGGCAGGCGAAACATTTCGGTCAGGCGCACTCCGCACAGTGATCGCAGCCTATTGTGTTGCAAACCTCCGAATGCGCACGGACCTGTGCCATCGTTTGGTAGCACACCCATTGCCCTACGCAGACATGGGCTAGCATTTCGGCTGATGGGGGGTAGAATTTTCAATTTCTGAGGGGGGCTGATGGGGGTAGGAGCGCCTGATGGGAGGCTGAGGGGGTGGTAAGCCAAAAAGTCCGATTTTTGGCGAAAATCAGGGTTTTTTGGCATATTTTTCATTAAAATAAGTTAAAATGAGCTATTCTGAGCTCATTTACGCCTATTCCAGGCATATTTTTTCATAATTTTCTATACAAAATTCTTCCCAAAAATTCCTGATGGGGGGTAGCGGCCGGCTGTTGGGGGGTAGATCAGAGCCTGATGGGGGCGAACCCCCCCTCAGCCGCCCCTCCCCCCTTTGCCCATGTCTGGCTATACGTGCTCATACAAAAGAGTGTGTGCCGAAAACCCAGTGAAATCCATGATGAAAACAGGACAAAATGCAAAAATTCAAATGAACTCAGAAGAAAATTTTATGCTGGGAGGTCATGCACTAAACAGATCGAAAGCTCTCAGTCCGCTCTACAAATCGTATTCAAGACATGTTGAAATTTCCTGCTCACTTCTCCGAAATTCGCGCATTTCCGCAGTGTTCGCGGTGACAATTTTGAGACCAGGGCAGCATATCGGGGGAAAAGTGCGTGAAACAGCTACGAAACGGAACGATAATCGCATTTTCGGAATCCTGAGCATACAACCACTCATTCTATGGTAAATATACCCGCAGTGTTCAATTAATAGCTCAGCTTACCAGAAAAACTGCCAAGAAGTAGTCGAAAAATCTAGACAGGCGGAACATTTCGGTCAGGCACACCCCGCATAGTGACCGCAGCCTGTCGCGTTGCACACCGCCAAATGCGCACGGACGTGGACCATCCTTTGGTAGCACACCCATTGCTCTGCATGCTCATACACAAGAGTTATGTGCAGGAAACCCGGTAAAATCGATCATAAAAACTGGACAAAATGCAAAAATGCAAAAGACCTAAGAAGAAAATTTTATGCTGGGAGGTCATGCACTATACCGATCGAAAGCTCTCAGTCTGCTCTACAAATCGTATTCAAGACATGTTGAAATTTCCTCCTCAATTCTCCGAAATTTGCATGTTTTTCTGAAGCTATAATTTAGGGTTACTGACCATTGCACAGTTGCTGGGCAAAAAGAGGCATAAAACAGGTACGAAACGGAAATGTGAGTACAGCTTCGGTATCCTGAGATTGTTAAGTTAACTTTCGTTTGGTGGGTGAACCGCCACGATCAGAGCAAGTATATGGGCGACAGCCGTCAAAACCTGTCGAAAAATCAGCCAGGAAATGCACCGTTTTCGACCCAATCTTTTGAATGGTCGCCGTTCCAGCGTATGAGCCGCAGTACGCGGCCTACACGGCTGGATTGCCCATGCAATTATGTACGCAACGTGCCATTAGCTGGGCCCCTAGCTTGAAGGGCGCCAGAACGGTGTACACGTTTGTCAGGTGTTGCATCGACGCTACTTTTGCTACGAAGAAAAATTTGAATTTCGCGCAAACCAATGGACCTAACAAGGCCGGAGTTATTGTGTTTGAAAGCTCGCCGCCAACCACGTCGAATGATGGGAGGCCCATTTCCGTGCCCCTTTTCGCTCAAACGTCATAGGCGCTTGACGAAGTGGCGCCCATCATATTTTGGAAAAGTCCGTCGTGCGACCCCCCCTGCTTTAGACCTAAGGTTAAGCTTTAAGTTAAACGGATCCGCCCCCAACCAAGGGGGCAAGTTGCCTAGTATGATTCACAGGACGGCATCGCCATCGCGTCAGTTAGTTTACTTGCATCCCCGTCCAACCGTAAATTGCGATGCTACCGTATCTACTCAATAAATTCGCGTCAAAAACCGCAAACGATAGGCTTCCGATAGATTCCCTTGGTATAGGTACCGTACTCACTTCAAAAAGACTGGGTTTGGAGCAGGCAACGGCTGAATGGTGGCTGGTAGCGGAGGCCACGCTTGCAATCTTGTGTCAGACAGTTGATGTCCCAGACTCGCGGGCGCCAGGTCAGCTCCCAAGGTGGCACACAGTCGCTTCGAACGGGCAAAGTTCAGTCGTTCTGTGCCAAAGATCAAGCAGGAATCGTTGAAAAGCACTGCCGATCCCGGCACCGATAGATTATTGGCCTCACATATTGACTCGATATGTCTTTTGTTGGCATCTGCTCTAACGCTTGCAAAGCAGCACCAAATCAGTATGCATGCACAGCTAAATCATCTTCTTTATCTTCTTTATTAAAGAATGTGCATGAAGACGACAAGCTTACCTTTGCCGCGTCAGATTCATGTTGTAAAGCTTTGTTGGGTTGCTGTGATGTGATGACGCACTCAGTTAAGTCTAAAAACCTATCAATACTGATCGGTAGGTACCTTGAGAATACAATGCACAGTAGGAATTCTTTTAATAGCCAATGCTGGAGTTAAGTTAGAGAAATGCTTTGTCAGAGAATCTTAGTAAGTCAGCTAAAAGAAAATGCGAGCACAAGCAAGCACTTCACCCGCCTTAGTACGTATGATCAAGTGCACGTAGGGTGTTTCTGCACCTGCATTTCAAGATCTAATAGATCAACCATTAATTGTTATTCGTCTGGCTTTCTGAAATGAGATAGGGGAGTGGCAGTAGAACTCAGGCTACCACTCAGCTGCTACATGGCATGCTCCACATTTATAGTACAGTATCATACATGAGACAGGGGGTCTGGGGAGTCTGATGTTATATGCACAGTACATCGTCTCACAGTCAAACACAAGCATGTAGATACATCACCAAAAAAAAGCAAACAGACAGCATGAGACAGATAGACAAACTGACAAACAGGTATTTTTAATTTATATCATTTCAAAACAACAAACTCACATCAATGTTATATGCACAGTACGTTGTCTCACAGTCGAACACAAGCACCTAGATACATTATCCAAAAAAGGCAAACAAACAGCATGAGACCCATTGACAAACTGACAAACAGGTATTTTTTAATTTATCATTTCAAAACAACAAACTCACATCAATGTTATATGCACAGTACATTGTCTCACAGTCGAACACAAGCACCTAAATATATCATCCAAAAAAGGCAAACAAACAGCATGAGACAGATAGACAAACTGACAGACAGGTATTTTTTAATTTATCATTTCAAAACAACAAACTCACATCAATGTTATATGCACAGTACATTGTCTCACAGTTGAACACAACCACCTAGATACGTTATCCAAAAAGGCAAACAAACAGCATGAGCCACATAGACAAACTGACAGACAGGTATTTTTTAATTTATCATTTCAAAACAACAAACTCACATCAATGTTATATGCACAGTACATTGTCTCACAGTTGAACACAAGCACCTCACCTAGATACATAATCCAAAAAAGGCAAACAAACAGCATGAGACAGATAGACAAACTGACAGACAGGTATTTTTTAATTTATCATTTCAAAACAACAAACTCACATCAATGTTATATGCACAGTACGTTGTCTCACAGTCGAACACAAGCACCTAGATACATTATCCAAAAAAGGCAAACAAACAGCATGAGACCCATTGACAAACTGACAAACAGGTATTTTTTAATTTATCATTTCAAAACAACAAACTCACATCAATGTTATATGCACAGTACATTGTCTCACAGTCGAACACAAGCACCTAAATATATCATCCAAAAAAGGCAAACAAACAGCATGAGACAGATAGACAAACTGACAGACAGGTATTTTTTAATTTATCATTTCAAAACAACAAACTCACATCAATGCACAGTACATTGTCTCACAGTTGAACACAACCACCTAGATACGTTATCCAAAAAGGCAAACAAACAGCATGAGCCACATAGACAAACTGACAGACAGGTATTTTTTAATTTATCATTTCAAAACAACAAACTCACATCAATGTTATATGCACAGTACATTGTCTCACAGTTGAACACAAGCACCTCACCTAGATACATAATCCAAAAAAGGCAAACAAACAGCATGAGACAGATAGACAAACTGACAGACAGGTATTTTTTAATTTATCATTTCAAAACAACAAACTCGCACCAATGTTATATGCACAGTACATTGTCTCACAGTCAAACACAAGCACCTCACCTAGATACATTATCCAAAAAAGGCAAACAAACAGCATGAGACAGATAGACAAACTGAAAGACAGGGATTTTAATTTATCATTTCAAAA